>JBBIGC010051340.1:0-11388 GCA_037576955.1 Lepidarchus adonis | reverse complement strand
CATGTGTTCAATACTTTTTCCATGTGTCTTTTCACTTTATTACACATAACTCAATTTATGGACTTAAATGTTTAGATTTCTTTGCATGAATTGAATACTTGAGTTGAAATTGACATGTGGTGCAAATTTTGTTTCAATAGCCCACATAGAAATACCCTGATAAAAATGCTGATGTGTCAAATACTTCTCCTTCCTGCTGTATGTGAAGATACCCATTACAATAAGAGAAATGCTGCCATCCACTTCTCAATGCACCACGCTGACTGGTGCAATGATAGCATAGTCCTCTCTCTCAAAAGCCCAACGTAGCCTCAACAGCTGCATATAAGGAGATATAGTCTCTTCTTATTGTAGCTGAAGAGCAACGTTGCAGTGAGGAGATTCAAATGGAAGTGTTCTCTCCTTGTTCCCTCTGTTTAAAAGACGAAATAGTTTGGATAGTTTGGTTTTTGGCCAATTCATTGTCATAAATTTGTCCCCAGATGCAGCCAAGACATTTTTGGATTCCAAACTTTACTGTACAATGCAGACATTGCTAACAAATACTCATTTCTGCTGGTTTTAGACCTAATGGATTCCATGGACATTTTGTTCATAAATGGGGTGTGTTGATAGTTCTCCCTCCTCAGACACTCTCACTAAACATGGCAAATAAGTGGAACCAGGTGTGTTTGATCAGGAAAAGCACCAAACTATGTCGGACACCCGTCATCCAGGACCAGTACTGGCCACATCTGGTTTAGGCACATTGTTGGCACATTGCTGTCATGAGACAGTGGGCAGCAATTGTGTAACTTTCCACAACAGATTGGTTTGAAGTCAGTGGCATAGTCACCAGTGTTATTTTAAACAAATATTATCAAGTTAGCGGTTTAGAAAAGTGTATTTTTTAATAGAAAACATTACTATATGTATAATATAATTTAAAATTATCTATTGAAACATCAGCTGAGAAGATCTTCCTGGAATATCTGCCATTATAAGCCTTTTTAAAGAAATGGGATCTAAGAATCTGGCTGATTTGGTGCATATCATTTGTTCCACTAGCAAACGTGAATTTGCTCACATCCTAAGTGCACCAGCTCCATGCAGTTCAGACTCAGTCATTAGAATTGGACCCTAGAGGTCACCTAAGTCACCCAAACCTCTTCTGTAAAATAATCCTGAAAACTTTTGTCCACCCACTCAAACCTCATCCAGCTTCTCACTTGTAGACGTGTGCTTGAGCCACAACAACAAGAACTTCCCAGCACTTTTCTACACAAAACCAGGGCTGAAGATCACACAGCCGTCATACGATGGAGTCTCAAACCACATCCTACCACAAGTCTACTGAGAATGAGCACAGATGTGGAGAAGGTCAGAGCAGGTTGACGGGCTGGTGATGTGCTTTTTTAACGGAATCCGCGTTTTTATGGAACCAACAAACTTGACTTACAGTACTGTACAAAAGACCTGAGAAAATTATATTTGAAAAACTATTGTTTTCTCCAACGAAACATTAATACAGGGGGTCCTCGGGTTACGATGCACTCGACTTACGATAACTCATGGTTATGACGTTCACTCCTTTTTTTTGGTTGTTTTTTTCAACATAATTTGCGCTCCATGTGTTTATTTTTATATGCGTAGGGGCGTGAGAAGAGTGAACGAGATAGTGAGAGAGAGAGAGAGAGAGAGAGAGAGAGAGAGAGAGAGAGAGAGTTGAGAAAAGTCGAGTTTGAGATGCTTGTTGCTTGTTTGCCAGCCAAGTTGACAAGCGGAGCGTTCTCTGAGCGTTCTCTGAGCGTTCTTGTTCTGGAAGCGTATGCCAACCTGTACATACTTTATTGTTTTTAAAACAGAACATTGAAGTTCAGGAACTGTTATTTACGTATTCACCACAGGAATAAAGATCAGTAATCGTTCACTTCATTACTACACTGTGTATGTACTCAATTTGAGTCATGTACAGTGCCCTCCACAATTATTGGCACCCCTGGTTAAGATGTGTTAAAAGTCTTAAAAGAAATTTTGTTTTTATTGCAGTTTTGTATTACTTTCACACTAAAAATTGTAGAAAAAACGTGAATTTCATGGGGGAAAAAATTCCTGACTAAGAAATTATTATTTTTCATAAAATCGCCTGTTCCACACTGATGTTAATACTTTGTACAACCCCCTTTTGCCAAGAAAACAGCACCTAATCTTCTCCTACAATTTTGTTCAAGAATACAGAAAGGGAGATCTTCCACCAGTCCTCTTTGCACAATCAATTGGAACATCAGAATCCCTTAAAAAGACAATTTCTCCAGTTGAGAAGCTTTCTTCCTGGAAGATCTGCCATTATAACACCAATCAGCCAAGATGCAAGGGCAAGCTCTAATGCTTCATGTTTCCCTCCCAACATTAACTCTGATCTATAATTTGTGTGAGTATTTGGAGATCCTGCCTCCTCCAAACAGGCTTCCATCAACAGCAGAAGCAGCCATATTTGTAGGCTGTAAATGTCAGTTTAAACAAGGTGCTTTGCCCTGTAGCTATAAAATTATATAACTGCTGGTGTCAGGCATAATTAAGCGAAAACTCTTCCCATGCCATCGCAAATCGCTCCAAACGGCTTGGAGGGCTATACTGTGTCACTGTGAGATCGCTCTTCGGCTAATTTGATTCCTCCGGTAAAGCACAACCAGGCTGTGTCCTGCCCACATATCTTATGCTCGTCGTTCTGGGCAAAAGCAGAGTGCCCAAAGTTGAGGATTTCATCTAAATGTACATCCTACACAAAGATTTTACAGGCAGAAAAGGTAGTTCTTGAAAAACGACCTCGCTTAACAAGCAACCTCCAAATGAGTGGAGGTCAATGAGGCCTTCTCGATCAGGGATAGTAATGGAGAGACTGTGCCCCCAGCAGGAATCTTCTGGAAAAGCTTGACATTAAAAGTTAGAACATTTCAGTGAGGATTTGATTGTGGTCCGGCTGGAGAGCTTTAGAAAGGTCCTGTTGGACAATGTCCCAAAGTTATTGGATATTATTTCTTTATTTATTTCGTAATAATGAGATACTACATACAGACACTGATGGATGGAAGTGTTTCTAATAAAGTGGACAACCTTGTTATGGACTTAAACAATTTTAAGTCGTGAAAAACACTTGTTAACCATTTCTCAAACTGATGCTGTTCATATTCATTTGATTTCTTACAACCATCGCCACAATTCAAGCAGCTTTTCAAAACCGTTTACTCGTAAATGGACGGTGAGTATCTCAGGTTCTCTCCAGGGCCGACAACAAAGAAGAGGAAATGACAAGGTTGGGCAGATTTAACCAAAACGTCATCAACCTGAGAGAACAGCGAGCTTCAGAACAAAGCCCTTCCCCTGAATAGGCTGACGTTGGATAAGAGATACTAAGGAAGATAAAGCAATGGAGGTGAGCCAGGCTAATGAAGGACAAAGCCATAGTTGGCATCAAAGTGTTCTGTTTGAGACGAGGCAGAAAATGGAGGCAGGGTTTGAGAATGCTTGCGAAGGTTGTAGACACACCCTGTCATCGAACGCCACTCTGAAAACTGAAAAGAACTCATTAGCATGGCACAGCTAATATCCTCTTCTTCATTAAATCACAGATAGCAGACGTCCCCTTCCAATATGGACACCATGCCAGCTCCTTCTTGATTTCTGGCACAGCACTGGGCTGTCATCTCCAGAGCCTGGCTATGTTGGAAGCAGTTGCATGTGTGTACGTCTGCTTGATTTCTTGCTTGGGAGGAATTCTCTCCAGCACAATGTTTCCCAAACTGTGGGATGTGATGCTGCAGGTGGGCCGTCATGATTTATTTCTGATATTTAACACAGGGGGTCCTCGACTTATGACAGGGTTCCGTTCCTCAACGTGTGTCTGAAGTTTTGACTTAAGTCAAAACCCCTTACATAAGCGCCTACTGTTGTTTTTCCCTGGGGCCATTCCCCTGTCAGTCCACCAGAGGTAGACATTCACCAAACTGAGGCTCTGTATTGCATTTTTTGAGCATTTTATTAAAGTTACTTTCACTTTTCACATTATAAAAAAAGGATAGGGTTTGGGGCAGTGTCAGAACCATGTATATACCCCCTGTATATAATTATTTATTTAGAGATATTTACAATAATTATACTACAGTATTACAGTATTAGAACTACTAAAATAAAGCTTTAAATGATACATTATTAATTTATCTGACCTATTTTTAAAATTCACAATGCAACTTCGTCATTGTCGTCTCAGTTATATACAGTATACGAGAGACTGCATACTCATAGTGCAAATAGGAAATTACAAATTTACATAACTAAATGCGCAAAACAAAAAAGTAAATACAATTACATTACAAAAAATACAAAATAGACATTTTGCATATATATAGAATGTAATAGAGACCTGAATTGCTGTGTTTGGGATGGGATAACAGCATGATGACAGCATGATGATTTGTAAGACAATTATTGGCAGTAACACAGTATCAAGGAGTCAATGTGCTTTAGAGGGTCATTATGTGATGAGCAGTGTTGGTCTCACAATTGGCAAGAACTATAATAATAATATCTTTATGGATATAGTAAACATTTCACTGGACACCTTTCCACAATATTTGATCAAGTTTACCAGTAATGGACCCATGTACTTTGTCCACCTCTGGTAATCTGCACTCCATTGCCATTGAGCCATACTCTACTGTTGAGGAAATATATTTTTTTTTAAATATAGAAGTAATTACTTCATCTTTGTGTTGAGTTTTGATTAGTGTGCTGAATAAACGTTTGGGTGGGCCACAAAAAAAATCTAATTGGACTGCAACATTCACTTTCACTTTCACATTCTTTAGTATGGGAGTGGCTGCTCTGGCATGTACAGCGGAAAGATGGAGTTGAAGTCAGGGTGGACATGTTGCATCTGACATGTTACTCTGAGGAAACACACGAAGGCTGCTATTGGCAGTTAGAAATGGAAGTGCCTTCCATGCTCAATTGGTTGCTTTCTTCTGTAGCATTACTATTAGCATAGAAGAGAGAAAAACAGTTCACTTGTGGCTCAACTGTGGGATACAGGGCCCTTGAAATAGTTGTCATTTTCTGACAGAGGTTAAGAGCAGTGATCCTATATATGATACCAGAGAGAGATGGAAAGAAAATTAGTTTTACCTCATGCCAGTGGGCAAATGCAATATGAAAACTGTGAGACAGGTCAATGGCTTAACTTCTACCTTTCCAATTTTTCTACCAATAACTCTAAAACGTCCAAATGAAGAATCTAGCATTATATACAGCAGAACAAATTTCACCAAAATGATTGATCGTAGGCAGGATTCCTCATTGTCACGTACATTTGATTTCTGTATTACTTTGTATATCTGGCATTGTCACAAGCCAATGGCAAGGAACTGCTTCCTAAACTGGAGGAAGCAAGCTTGAGAGAAACCAAGACTCAAAAGGGAAACGCATCCTTCTCTGGTTCTCATGGATTACAATGACAAACCAAGAAAGTCTCACTTTATAAAGGTGGCATCAATTAAGGTCCATAACTTGAAGCAACAGCCCCTGATTTGCCTAGGAGCAGGATGGCACATGGGGATGGCACTGAAATTGTGAAAAACAAGACAACATGATCATTTTAAAAATCGTTTCTCCATTTAAATCATGAAATCTGTATGAAGATACATAATTTAAGATATCAAACAACAAAGAAATACCAATATGCATAAAGAGCTTGAGGCGGGTGTGTTGAGAAAGGGCTGTTACGTGCCAAAAGGGGTCATCTCACCATCACTTGCCCTTGGCGCCTTCGATTACACACCACAGGAACAGGTATGGCAACAGATGCGATGGAAATCAGTGTGCCAAACTGATAAGATTTCACTCTTTTGAGAGGAGAACACCCAGTTTTAATCTCATAACATAATCAAGTGGGAAGACAGACTGTTCATAACTATTTGTTGATTTTCTTATTGTTTTATTGTGTAAAACCAACCTTTTGATTGTACTACAGCATGCTAAACTTTTATTTTATAACTTAAAGTTAGGATGGAATATGTTCAAGTAAATGTGATTGTATTATATCTTTATCAAATTACCATAAAATACCCTAATTTTTCAATTTGCAGATTGCTATGGTCAAATGCATGTGCATGAATATAATTATTAACATTCCAATTTACAGGACAGTTACACATCAACCTCCAAATCGTTTTGGAGCAAAAAGCATTTTTCTCAACTGATGTTATCGTAACATGCTACTTTTCACAATACAATTCACAAGAGCGGTTACTATAGTAACTGATTATACACAAATATGCTTGTACAATTTTGTGTAATGTAGCATGCTAGCTCTAACAGTTAGCTTTTACGTTTACAGTTCTGAAAAAAAGCATTGTTATCATGTCTGAATTAATTTAATTTTATTGGGATTTTGTAGCTTTCACAATTAAATTCACAACAATATTGAAACTTAAAGTAAATTAAATAATTTCAACATTAATTTTAATTATGCTAAAATATTTTTTTGTGTCATGTTCCAGCTTTTGTACACATGCCACAATTACCATAGAAACCCATTAGCATTATGGACAATTTTAGGGTTGCCCCGACCAAAGATTTTCCTAGTCATCTACTAGCCTTTAGTTGACTGATTGTTGCATATTTATGATGCTAATTTAATGATGTGAATATATATTTTGATCTATACTGGTTCTAAGCTAATGACAAGCCCACTACTCTTTTCCCAGTTTTAAGGGCCAATCCCCAGGTACTGCATGGGTTCTTCTGTGGAACAACGTGTTTTAACTGTTAAGTGTTCAGCATGGTGTGGTAGATAAGTGCAAATGCAGTATAGTAGCCTCAGTGTAGCAAGAGCCTCAGCATAGCAGTGGCTAGCATAGCAACAATGCTAATGGCTAAAAAGGTAATGATAGTCAATGTGTTCGGAAGAATCAGCACAGAGATTGAATAAAGTTGTTTTTGATGTTGATCCCACACTTGATGGATGGAACATAAGTTAGTAATAACGTTTTAACTACAAGGTGCATTTTTTTTCTTCAACCAACCAATGGAAATATAGACAACTACGACTTTTCTTATCTACCAATGTTTTGTTCAATTATTAAGGCATTTATACATGACTAGGTGTCAACACAACACTCAGCATCAGCCTGATGCCCCAATCAGTCATCCACATTGAAAGTTCTCTATATTTAACTCAGATTTAACCCAAATATACACACCAGGACCCATCTGCACAGAAGTTGTTGATGTAGGAGGTGGGAAAGCACTGTTTACACACTCAACCCTCCTTCATTTTCCCTGCCCTTGCTTGGGACAGAACCAGCCTGTGACAAAACCTCTTCTCTAACCATGGCTGCCTCCGCATGACAAGCTACGTGTCCTAGTTGTGTGCTCATTTATTGTTCTACAACCTTTTCGTAACCTTTTGTAACCTTTCTATATGCTAGAACCCAAACAGCTTGCCAGCCTGCTGTGAATTTTATAAAGGACAGCGGTTCATGAGAGAGACCCTTGAACAGAATAACAAAATTATATGCTCATGTTCTAGCATGCACACATCTCCTTGAGCTTCCCCCTCATCCTGTAGCCACACCACAGGGGACCTCTTCCGCCTGGAAGCCATGGGTGCTTCCTTATTTCAGAAGAGGCTAACTTCCTGAGGGGAGACATGCTCCTGATTTCTAAGGGGGGCATTTGTGTAGGTTGTGTAGTGACTCTAGAACCGTGCCATTTCATTGGCAGCAAAATAAGCTCCTTTTGCATTTTCCACCTTGCCTTAACATCACAATGTCATTAATAGCACATTCACTCGCTGTTTGTTTTTTTTCATCTTCTCACGACAGAGGGTCACACACTTGTATCCCTACGCCCGACATGCTTTGCAGGCATGTTCCTTTGTTTTCATTCCCCCCTGCATATGGGCCCCGTCATTCTGTCAACATTAAAACAAACAATATCCACCAAGTAATATGCAATAACAAGGGATGTTGCAAGCTACAGAGTTTGCTGGGTATATATGAAGTATAGATGATTACAGACACATCTACTATTTTGTTTTCCCCATCTCATGTTTATTTTGCACCATACGTGATTGTGGCCATACTGTCATAAACTTCTGAAAAGCCTGTGACCCATAGTATGAGGTTCTTTAGTTTGACTTATATTATCTTACAAAAGTGAAGACACTTTTCATGGGACAACCCTAAAGATATGACATATTGATATAATGTAAAGTAGTCAGCTTACAGCTTGTACAACAGTGTAAATTTTAATTAAATTAAAATAACTCAGCCATTAATATTTAAACCACTGTCAACAAAGGTAAATGTCAAAATTGTGCCCGATTAGCCATTTTCCCTCACCAGTGTCATGTGACCTGTTACAAGGTCTCAGGTGTGATGGGGAGCAGGTGTGTTAAATTTTTTTGACACTCTCACACTCTCTCATACTGGTCACTGGAAGTTCAACATGGCACATCATGGCAAATAACTCTCTGAGGATCTGAAAAAAAGAATTGTTGCTCCACATAAAGATGGGCTAGACTATGAGAAGATTGACAACACCCTGAAACTGAGCTGCAGCACTGTGACCAAGACCATACAGTGGTTTAACAGGACAAGTTCCACTCAGAACAGGCCTTGCAATGGTGGACAAAATACGTTGAGTGTATGTGCATATCCAGAGGTTGTGTTTCGAAAATAGACGTACGAGAACTGGCAGCATTTTTACAGAGGTTGTAGGTGCTGCCCGTGAGACTTAAGGCATTGCTAGAAAATAATGATGGCCACACAAAATATTGACACTTAGGGCACTTAGGGGTGTACTCACGGTGTTGAGTTATTTTTTAATTTTACAAATTGTCATATCTTTAATATTGTCCCATGCAAAGATATAATAAAATATTTACAAAAATTACTTTTGTGAGATACTGTATGTTTACAGTGTTTTGGCACGTTTCCATATGGTACAGTGTAAAATCATCTGTTCAACCCATTTGAAATTTAAGTATCACGTTACAGAGCCTGAAGACAGAAAAGTAGAAACTTATTATTGGTAAAAAAAATACAGTTCACAGTTACCCTTAAACTTCTAAACAGCATTATGATTGTGAGACTTCGTCTTCTATAACATGCTCGTTTTTTCACAATTCGCTTTAAGTGACTTGCTTTTAAACACATACACTTCTACCCTCTCAAAAGCGTGACGGATAAAACCACTAGTCTTGCAGAAGTTCCTCCGAGTAATTAAAGTTTTACTGTTGGTGTTATCGTTGTCATAGCAGCGCCTTAAGATATCAGCCACATTTCGCTGGCCCAGAGAACTGACTATTATTAATGAAAGTGTAAATGCTGTGGGGAGATATCAGTCCAGCGCTGTCAAACATGTGCATATCAATAAGGCAGACTCTCTAAGCCACGTGGTTTAGTCTGTGAGCCACAGAAGCTGTGGGTACTAATAGCTTCTATCCTTTTCCCTCAGCCACACTTAGGCTGTGTAATCTATTTAAAGCCTCGATTCAAGAGACCTGTATCAGATCATGAGCAACATAGTGGAGTTTTGCAGTGGGGTGTACAATCAAGCCTGAAACAAGGCCCAGATTATTCCTCTAAACATCACACACCACTTATACAAACGTATATCCACTGAATCCTGGCGAGTCACCGAATAGAACCCAGCAGAAATTCACTTGTAATATCCTTAAGCAAGTCTCCAAGCCAACAGCAATAAACCAAAATGGCTCCTGGAGGACATGTAAGCTGAGCCATGAAAATTCATTAAGCATTTTCCGGCACAACGATAGGCTCTACTGGTCAAAGCACAATCAATGACAGCGACTCCAATTAAGGGACTCGGCAGCCAATTAACCTGAAGCTGCAATTTATGTGGAGTGGACAATGTTAAGGTAAGGCTGAGGGTGCAGGCGGCCTGCAAATCAACATTGCCCCCTGTTGGCAGCTGTCTAGAATGACAGCAGGGTCCAAAGGGCAGGAGTGTCAGTGTTTGGGCCTTTGTTCAATGGTATTTATGTCTGTATCGTCACATTAAAGGCCTAAAGGTTAAATAATTATTAGCATTAATTTATTAATGAATTGATTCCTTTAACTCCAAACTTTACTCAGTAACTGCTAGCATAAGACATACTCTGTAAATGTATTGGAAAAGTAATAATAGGCTTTAAGTCTGCACCTAAACTCTGGAATTCCCTCCCACATTTCAAAAGTCAGCTGAAAACAATATCTATTCAATCTGTGCTGTTCCACTACTCATTCTTCATTTCCTAATTCTACGGTTTGTTTGTCACTGTTTTTGTGTCTTAACTGTTTCAATTAATTTTTTGTTTTTTGATTTTTATTTTGCCATGTGAAGCGACCTTGGGTTTGAGAAAGGCGCTATATAAATTCAAATTATTTTATTATTATAAGTAAAAAAATTAAGGATTCACTGAAAGCTGCAATGTACAAAGTAAAGAATAAATGACTTGAATCCAATGGCAGTGTTTAAGCTGAAACCCAATGTTTCGTTGTTAGCTTAGCTCTGAGATACAGAAAACCTAATGGAAAGCCATTGGTTATTAGTATAACTGGCTATAAAATAAAGACTTAGCCCAGGCTTTGGGGGTAGATCAAAATGACCAAAATAGTACCCAACCTAAACTAACATGTAGCCACTGCTTTGTGTCCTAATTTCTAATATGTATTAACTTATATTTAGAAGTTTCCAGAATTATATCATAATGCGACCCCAAAGATTGTGAATTTATTCTGCGTTTTGTCTAATAATAATGTAAGCAAACCGCAGACATTTAAAAAAGAATTTGATTTTTGCTAGTAACTAGTAACAGCACAGGTCAAATCCGCTCGAGTGTGTGTAAGTGTTAGGCCTATTGTCAGATATTGCTTGTTTGATCTTTAGTAATGTATCTCGTCCTCTCTGGTGGGTAGGCACTCTACTCTCCCTCCATCCCTCTGAGACATGCTAGTGAGTGTGGAAGCCTTATAGCTCATATAAGCATTGGCAGGTACTGCTCTCCTCCAAGCATGTGGAGATATCCAATGAAGCTAGATTGAAAAATGCCAAATATGAGTGTATTTGTTAACAAACTTGTTTACAACCCTAACCCTAAACCCTAATACTAAACCCTAACCCCTAACCCTTACCCTAAACCCTAACCCTTACCCTTACCCTTACCCTTACCCTTACCCTAACCCTAACCCTAAACCTAAACCTAAACCTAAACCTAAACCCTAACCCTAACCCTAACCCTAAACCCTATCCAATGAAGCTAGATTGAAAAAATGTCAAATATGAGTGTATTTGTTAACAAACTCTTTTACAACCCTAACCCCTAACCCTAAACCCTAAACCCTAAAC
>JBBIGC010051322.1:0-11390 GCA_037576955.1 Lepidarchus adonis | reverse complement strand
GCTGCCTAGTGTAGATCGGCTCATCCCAGTCTTGTGCAGGTGAACAATCTTGTCCCTGGTGTCGTTAGACAGCTCTCTAGTCTTGGCCATGGTGGAGGTTGGAGTCTGTTTGAAGGTGTGGACAGGTGTCTTTTATACAGATAACAAGTTCAGTTAGCCAGAATTCTAGCTGGTTTGTAGGAGCTAAATAGCTATTTTCTGCACCATTATACAAATAAATTCTTTAAAAATCATACAATGTGATTTCCTGGATTTTTACATTCTCTCTCACAGTTGGAGTGAACCTATGATAAACATCTTTTTAAGTGGGACAACTTGCAGAATCTGTGGCTGCCAAATACTTTTTGCCCACCTGTATGTGATCATTTGTGATAATGTGAGTTTCCATCACTCCAACCGAATGCCAACCACCCCAAGATGCTAATGGAATTCCTACCACTGTATTCCTTATTCCTCCACCCAATTGAGGAGCTCTTCTCAGCTTGGAGGTGGAAGGTATATGACCATAACCCACATACACAAATGACACCACTTGCTGCAATATTACAGCAGATGCCTGCAGAGTCTGGATAAGACATTCTAGCAGATTATTTTCATTGCAAAGGAAGATATCCATTGTAATGTGGATGAGAACACGTGGTCCAATATTCAGGATCGGTTGTAGAAAGTATGAGTTTCAGTATGTTTATATTGTTTCCATTTTTGATTTTCAAATGACTTTTTATTTCATATATTTTGTATGAGGCGGTTGAATGTATTTTTGCCCTACACTGCAATTGCAGGGCATGGTCTGTCACCATTAACCTCTACAATCTATAAAATATTATTAAATCAATCTCCTGCAATCTTTTTGAGTTTTTTTTCATTTCTGTCATTCAGATGTTTTGCAGACTGGGGTTGTGCCAATATTATATTGATAACATGACTTTATATTTTGGCTGTAATTTCTGGGGACAATGATTCATAAATTGATGAATGATTTTGATGACAGTAACATATTTAATGTCAAATACTAAAAAACTATTTTAGCACAGAGTAAGGATTTTGAAGAGGTTACCAGTCATCCATTATGTTTTGGGAAATGCACTTGCATGCTATGTCAGCTGAGAAAAACTGTAAGCTCCTCTGGACAGGCAGCCAGTTAGAGAACAATGGCTCTATGCCTCTCGGTAAGAACCAGCTCTCGTGTATGGGACACAGTGTACAAGTCCAACTGCACTGCAGAACTCATCGCATTCTGAGTGGGCTGTTAAAATCCCTGACGGATGCTGACTGATTTAAGGTTGCTGCTTTTCTGTTATTGCATCCTGAAATGTTATGTACAGTCAAGCCTCATTAGCTCACCCTCCATTATCTTGCTAACCCCACCTCTCTCAAAGGCTGCAGGACAGATTTCCTTCCATGTAATTACCCCCATTACGATAACTCATCAACCCTGCCTCTCACCAAATTTAGAGCCCGGAACAATAGGGGCGAGCTAATGGGGTTTGACTGTACTTAGAAACTTATATTTATTTATATAAGCCTAAATATCACAGACACATCTTTCAGAGTCATGCATTGTCAAATACCAATTTTCGTCAAATATGAACATACATGAATTTTCCATCAGAAAGTTGTTCTATATCTTCAAGCATCCCTAGATAGACAGACAGATTGATAGATAGACAGATACACAGACAGATGAAAAGACAGATGTATAGATAGACAGATGAAAAGACAGACATTAGTAGCAAGACATGATAGATTAGTAGTAAGATAGATATAGTCACGTGAAAAGTCAGGACACCCCATTTTATATTCAGTTCTTTATTTGTTCACATATCGATGTCTAATCTTGTTTTTTTATTTATGTCTGGAACAGAAAGTGTTTAATTGTCCATAAACAACAAAAAATAACATTGATTTATTCATTAAACAAAAGATATCAACATCAATGTGTATTCTAAGTCAAAAAAGTTGGGACACCCTACCCCCTAATAGCTAGTGTGACCCATTTGGAGGAACAAACCTCAGTGACGCGCTTCTTGTAGCTTCCATCAGTCTCTGACATTGGTCTAAGGAAAGTTTGCCGCACTCCTCGATGCAGAATTCCTTAAGCTGTGAGATGTTTGAGGGGTTTCTTGCATGTACAGCCAGTTTTAAGTCACCTCACAGCATCTCTTTTGATTGACTCGGTCATTCCAGGTCTCTCCATTTCTGAGTTTTCAGTCCTTGGTGGAGTTACTGGTATTTTGGGTCATTGTCATGTTGCAGGGTCCAGTTCCACTTCAGCTTTAATCTTCTTACAGATGGTCTCAGATGTTCTTCACACATCCCACTGATACATGGTAGAATTTATGGTGGATTCTATGATGGTGAGCTAACCAGGTGCATCCCCAAACCATGACTCTTCTACCTCCATGCCTCACAGTTTGTATAAGGTTATTTTCCTGAAATTTGGTTTGCACCAGACATGTCGTATGTACTGGTGTCCAAATAATTCAATTTTACACTCATCTGTGCAAAGAACATTATTCCAGAAGTTGTGGTATTTATCTATGTTCTCTCCAACAAACGTCAGTCTGGACTTGATGTCTTTTAGAGAGTAAAGGTTTCCTCCTTGCACACCCCACATGCCAGTTGAAGTTGTGCATTCTCCTTCTGATTGTAGAGGCATGCACTTTAAGAGTAGCAAGAGCCTTTTGTAGATTCCGAGATGACATTTTAGGGGTTTTGGAGACTTCTTTTAGCATTTTGAGGTCTGCTCTCAGGAATTACTTGGACGATCAGACCTGGGCAGGATGGCAATTGTTCTGGAAGTCCTCAACTTGTAGATTATTTTCTGGACAGGGGAATGGCTGATTGCAAATTATTTTGAGATCTTTTAAAATCCCTTACCAGAATTAGAAGCCGCTACAGTCTTCTTTCTGAAGGCCTCACACAGCTCTTTTGATCTCACTTTGGTGTTCACTCCCACCTCAACAGTCAGGATCACACCAAACTAAATGTCTGAGTTTGAAACAGGACAAACTTCCTTCAAAATCCGAGTAATAATGTTCTAAACATGTGCACCTGAGTTGCTACACCTGTGTGTGATTTGAGCCATTTTAATTGGGAATAAAAGGTGGGGGTGTCCTAATTTGTTCCTCACCATAAATGTATTTATGGTACATCATTGGGTTGCTCAACTTGAGCCCATGCTGCCTCCCTCTACCAGCATGCGATTCCTCTCTGTTTAGGACAAACGCATCCAGGGTCAGGGGAGCGCCAGTGTGGTTCGCCTGCTAGAAACCCCTAAAACAGAGCATAGATGTGCCATGTGTAAACCCAAAGACCATACCAAATTACAGACAAGCTCCTGGGCATGACCGAGCAAGAGAGTTTACGTTAGTGTCCCCCAGAAGAACCTGGAGGAACCCACAAAGGCGGCAGGCGAGGGGAAGCCACACATTTCCACTCTGGCATTCAGTGCCCCATTGCGGAGCAATCAACCGATGACATGAGCCAGCTGGCTCAGTGGCTTTTTATGGCCAGGAGCCTTTGCAGGCTCCTCCATTGTTGTCCTAATCAGAGAGGAGGTGCGTGCCAGTGAGGGGAGGCAGTGTAGTCTCAAGTTGAGCACCCTGTGGAAGGACTCTCTTGTGTGAGAGAGCTGCGATGTGCCTGCTGGTCAATTCCAGGCACGTCCGGACAAAGCAGTACCCCTTGGGGAACCCTGTGTTGTGGGGTTGTGCATGTGTTCTCAACACAAACACATGAACACTGCGTAGTTCCCCGGTCCTGCCTCTTAAGCGCTTGCAGGCAGGATCTGGTAACCCCGGCACTTTACCCCATCATTCAAACACACTTTCCACCTCTTTTGGGGAAGGGGGGGCGTTAGTACACTTGCATCCTCTGTTTTTGTTCACCCTTGCACTTGGGCCCCGTCATTCCATCCCGTGTCAGGGGCGCTCGTTGGCGAGTTACAGTAATGAGGGGTCGTCAAAAAATTATTGCAGTTTATAATAGGATTGTTTTTAACCTTCCTTTAATTAGTTCAAGTTATCCCTAGTAATTTGTACCCTGTTATGCTTTATTTCAGAGGGAAAAACCTTGTCTTCCCAGCAGGACCAGCAACACGAGACACCTTCCCGTAATCCCCTCCACCCCCGTCTATCTGTCTGCATCCCTCATGGTAATTAACACAGAAAAGCACTTAATTAGACATCGCTTGGTGGGTCCACCAACCGGGGATGGTAGATCTACCCCTGCGCTCATATGGTGAAGTGTGAAATTAAAATTCAGAGCAGCAAAGACCCTGTCTAATTCAGCCCCCTACCTTGTCCCCATTATCTGCCTTTTCACTCTTTTTTTCCTCTTTGCACACTCCCTTGCCCACAAAAGCCCCCCTTTAAGGATGCCTCCTAGCCGTTCTTATGACTGTAAGCTGATTATGTCAGTTCTCAGAGGGTTAGTGTGCCATAATTACTTTTTCATTAACACAGCGTTGTTTTTATTCACCGTACATGAGGCATGTTTTTTTTGTAAGTCATAAACAGCACAGCCCCCCCACCCCAACTGTCTTTAATATAATTTTCCTGCTTACCTTCTACAATTAACCCCTAGAACCTAAAATTCTGTTCTGCAATAATAAAAGCCTGGTGTAATTTATATTAGTAACATTAAAAACATTAATTATACTGAAATTGATTGAAAAGTTCTGTCAAAAGTGTGAAGGCTAAACTTTCAGTCCATTTCTGAATATCTACACTATTGAGCCTCAAATTGAAAAACCTTGACTTTAATAACAAATAAAACGCAACAGATGACAACATCTATTGCAATGAATGAAACAGATTGATATCTGCAATAGCAAAAGCAATGAGAGCTGCCATGGGTTGGTCTGTGGTCCAGGGTGCACCCTGCTTTGGTCCATAGTAAGCTGGGATCAGCTCCAGCTTCCTCACAATCCAAAATGTATAAGTGGGTCTGAAGATATGCTTGGCCAGTACAGCACCTTTGCCCTCAGTTTTTGAGGTGTGTTTGCGGTCGTTATCATGTTGGAATACTGCCCTGCAGACCAGTTTCTGAAGGGAGGGGATCATACTCTGCTTCAGTATCTCACAGTACATGTTGGAATTCATGGTTCCCATTAATGTACTGTAGCTCCCCAGTGCCGACCCAGTGCAGCCACAAACCATGACACTCCCACCACCATGCTTGACTGTAGGCAAGACACACTTGTGTTTGTACTCCTCAACTTGTTGCCGCCACTTTACACTATCTGAATCAAATATGTGTATCTTGGTCTCATCAGATCACAGGACATGGGTCCAGTAATCCATGTCCTTAGTCTGCTTGTCTTAAGAAAACTGCCAGCTTTCTCACATCATCTTTAGAAGAAGCTTCCTTTTGGGATGACAGCCATGCAGACCAATTGAATGCATTGGGCGGCATATGGTCTGAAT
Organism: Lepidarchus adonis; assembly: GCA_037576955.1. Lineage (NCBI taxonomy): Eukaryota > Metazoa > Chordata > Actinopteri > Characiformes > Lepidarchidae > Lepidarchus > Lepidarchus adonis. The sequence continues at coordinate 5,961 of JBBIGC010051322.1, read as the reverse complement.
ACTGACAGGCTGACCCCCAGCCCTTCAACTTCTGCAGTAATGCTGGCAGGACTCATACATCTACTTTCAAAAAGACAACCTCTGGATATGACACTGAGCAGGTTCCTTGGTCAATCATGGTGAGAACCTGTTAAACTGCTGTATTCTTCTTATAGTGGAGGCTATTGAGAGAAACTGAAACTTTCCATTTTGCTTTTGCTTTTGTCAGTTTGCTGCTTGTTGATGTATCCACAGATCTCCTGCCAGCCCTGTCTATTGTCTCCTGTCAAAAGTGCTGAAGAGTATGAAAGGACTGCTGTAGCACAGTGATGGTGATGCTTCAGGCTGGGCTACTATGGATGGTTCTGAAGGACAAAGCAAGAAAATGCATGAATAAAAGTGAGTGTTTTTAATGATTTATTAACAGATTATTTTGGTAGCCCTTCTAGAATTAAACGAGTAAATATTTGACTCTGATTTGATATGAAAATATAGAAAGAGAAATCACCCTAGTTATATTGTGTGTGTTTAATTACATTTGTATGGAATTAAATGGTACAGCACATCAATAACAGCAATAGGTTGACATTTTTTTTAAAGAACAGTATGGTTTAACCATGCAGGACATGCTTTAGGCTGTAATGAGATAGAGAGGGTGGAGAAAAAACTGATCTCTGTGCAAGGATGATGTGCTCTAGTCTGAGGTGGAAAATATGAAATGCAAAGTGTATGAGGTCATGTAAAAGAGGTCAAACCCAATCACGGAGGCCCCACTTGATCTCAGAGGGTCGCTACCATGTAGACGTCCCTTTATTGCACTGGCAGGTGTCTGTGGCAGGTAACCACAGAAGATTAGTGGCAGACGAAATTACACCCAGTCCTTTGACACTCGGGCCCGGCTGTAATGTATGCAGGAGAATGCAAAAGGGTCTCTTATTACAATGCATCCATGTGGTATACATTAGAGTACCATCATAGAACACCACAACAGAGCCTGCTCAATCTTCCATCAAAATAACCATATGACCTTAACATCCAGCCTCAAGGGCCACTTTATTAGAAATCTTGTAGCGCCACCATCCTGGTCTATGGTTAGAAACTGCAGCCTGTGTGCATCTGTAAATGCCAAGTTTTTGTAAGTCCTCCTCTAACTGGCCCTTCATCAGTGGCTAGTTTCTGACCACAGAACCACTCTTGATTTGATATTCTTATGTGATGAACAACTCCTAACCACAGTTCCTAAAACGTTTGGAACAGTGCCACTTCCACACCACTTCCAAATGCCACCCAAATTATGTCAACAATGAATGTCAGTTTGTCGCTTCATCCACAAATGCAGGTTAAAGCTCAACCATGCAAAGAAGAAACCATGATCTGGAAACATTTGTGCATTTTCTGGACCCAAGCTCACAAGACAGAAAAATTTAGATTAGATTACTTTTTTTGTTAGACTTTTTTGGGAAATCAATGCATCCTCCAGGTTAAAGATGAGAAGAACCATCTGGCTTGTTATTGGTGGACAGCTCAAAACCCAATACAGATTTTGGAGCAACATATGCTTCCACTTTGATGGCACCTTAGGCCTTGCCAGTTTAACATGACAATCAATACACCTACTGCAGACAGGCCAGTTTAGAACCCAGACTCTTAGACATAGCCATGCTGTTGTACTGTGTGCAGATTGTGGTTTGAAATTGTCCTGCTGAAATAAGCAAGGAACTTCCCTGAAATAGACATCGTCCAAGTAGCAGAATATGTCGCTTCCTTTTGAAAATCTGTCAAATTGTCTCCTCAGTTCCCAAACATTTACAGACAGCGGCAAATATTTCCATATCCCAACTTAATAAAACTTTTTGCTATTGTCAAGTTCTAAATGAGTATACATAAGCATTACTTTCTAATAAACTGGCAAGTGAGTGTAAATTGAATGTACTGTAATTCATTAACTAAATTTACCACAAATGTGCAATAGTTAAACAAATAAACAGAAAGCAAGTGATTTTTCTATTAACCTATGAATCTTGCATTTTCTCCATTTTGGCCCACTGTTGTTAGCATGTATATTGCATTGATAAAACTCCAAAATAGTATGAAAATATTCATTTGTAAACACTCCCTGCAGATATGTTGGGTTTAGCCGCATTCAGTGCTAAGCAGGGGCCCATTCATCATTGTTAGGCTTTCTGGGAGAACACTGTCTCTTTTTATATTCAAGACAATTGCAGCAATTGGCGTTCTCGTTTATACTGTGATAGGGCTTTTTCTGTCAGTGTGCTGGTTCAATGTACCCAAACACACTGTTTATGTGTAAAGTCCTGTGTTTAACTTAAGAATAAAAAATATTGTCATATAACTGTAAAGTGTATGAGAATCTGGGACTGTGAGTAATGTTATACAAAGTCATTCAGAGCGGTTTTGATGATTGAGTGAAATGCTATTGAGATCTAATTGTACACAGTGGTGATAAATAGAATTAGACACCTCCCACAAAAAAAGTAGAAAAGCAAAAGAACAGAGGAGCTACTGGATCACTGAAGTTCATAGAAACAAGTGCTGCTGGGAAACGGGAAAACAGAAGGAAAATCAAATGATTATCTGCTTAATTTAAATGTATTTTGGGCTCGACGGTAATGCGTACAACTTACCAAAAACCCACTGAGCAGCAGACACTAATATATAGTCTGCAATCAGCATTTATATTCTCCTGATTTTGACAGCACACCATAAATCAAAAAACTTAAAGCAAACAGTGTCTATGTCCCGCTGACTCTTTGGTAATTTGTAAGGATCCTTTTTGAACCCAACTGTCTTTAATTTAAGCCCATAAATGTTTGATTTTATTCTCTAGTAGTTTCCACTACTAAAGTAATGTTGCAGCATGTTTTACCACACAGTGTATTTGAGGGTAATGGGTGTTTTTTAACACTGTGTCATATATTGTGGAAAGCTGATTTTCTCCTTTTTTTTTTAAATAAACAACGTTTAATGTACTTTGTCTATTACTGAAGTTGTGAAACCAACTCCTAACTCTCTAGCCCAAATGGACCATATGCATCTGCAAATACTAAGCAAAACCATCCTCTTTTCAGGTCACATTCAGCCGACTTACCTCCTTATTTGAGTGTTGTACCTATAGATAGCCTAGCTATTGGATTAGAAGAGGTTGAAAGAAACATTTAAACAATGTTCTGTTCATGGCTACTGGGATGAGATCAGATCATGGCAGCTTTACAAAGGATTTGCACATTTGTGGCTTTTTCCAGCATCCTTGAGAATTTCACAATTCATGTGGACTGGTTTTTGAACAAGACAATGCATGAGTATAGATCATCAGTACAATACGGTACTTTAATTTCAACTTTAACTCTAGGCAATAAAAACATAAATGGTCATTTCATAAAATTGAATTCTGAATGGGGGGAGAAATGAAGACCTGTTAAAGTGAAATCATTGTCCACCAAGAAGCAGGAGGCTTTGAGAACTTCTCAGAAAGCCTATATGGGTTGTGAACACACGATGTTGGAAATCAACCAACAACCCTCACATGGAAATACAGAAAAACACTGTCAGTTTTACATGGGATGAATACCCCTCCTTCATCAATCATTAAATTCAGAAGCTGGATGCTAGAACGGAATGTAATAGCCTCAGCCCCCTGAGGAATCAGCGAGGCTGAATCTATAGACGGAGGTGTCAATCTTTAGCATTAACATGGGCTGATGAACCTCTGCGTCGATTAGGCTGTAAATAGAACATGAACATGCTGTGTTAGACTGTATAGCACCACATTTGCAAGTTCTTTATGAAGTGAAGGGTTCTGGAAAGCCCTCAGGGTCCTTTAGATATCACAAATCACTTACTCCTACCACGGAATGTGGGTGGTAGGACATTTCATAATGGGCTTAGCCCAAGGTTAAGACCTTAGGTCAATTATTCCCACTGACATGGTCCTAAAGTTTAACTGCATGGTGCACGTTGATGTTTCCCTGGCTGTGAAAGGTAACTTGGGTAATTCTGAACTGTGAGATGTAATGTGGTCATAAAGTAGTGGTTTGCATAATTCCACTGGGGGCTTCATTCATGTGGTGGGCAAGGAGTATTGTATTAACTTAAAGGAAAGACACTACAGCTCTCATTCATGAATAACTTCATTTACTTTCATTTGTTATTTCAAAGGGTTCCCAAGAAAAACATGTTCTTACACCAAATAATCTTTGGTGTAAATTTGGTCAAATTTCACAACTTTATTCAGTCATTTTATACTTTTTTTTTTTTTTTTACAGCTTTACAGAATCCGAGGGTGATACTGTAGGAAGAAACCTTGGGAGGAACCCAGGCTCTGAAGGAAAACCCATCCTCCTCTAGCAGATAGAAGCCTATAGCTTGGAAAAACAGATCTGTCGTATGCATATAAAGCGTAAAGTACGGGGAGATGGTCCATGGTAGTTTGAAGGAGGTGAGCAGGAGGCCCAGTGATGGGTGGACAATTCCTCCATTGGGAAGATTCTTATAGTGATGAATCCCACTTTCCTTTAAATACCACTGTGTAAAATCTACAGGTGTGTGAAGATTCTTTAGCATGTTCTTTTGTTTAAAGGTTGTTAATTAAGTGAACACCACCCTGCATAATATTGAGTAGGTCCCTCTTATGCAGCTAAACCAGCTCTGGAAGTTCTGCTTTGGAATCCGACCGGGCAGGTTAGCCATGCAGCAATGAGCAGTCACAGAATCAGTCAATGTTCTCCTGTCAGTGATGATTGGCTGATTGATTTATACCTGTCAATGTCGGCATATTATAAAATTATGTCACCTAAAATTTCATTCCATCCATCCATCCATTTTTGAAACCACTTGGTCACTGGAACACTCAAGCCAATTCCAACTGTAGCTTTTTATTATAATATTATATATATATATATATATATATATAATTATAGCTTATTCTTGCACAGTCTGGAGTGGATCAGGATGCATTTCATTGCTAATTGTACATGTATAACTAGACATGTGATGAATAAACATCTTGAATCTTGACATTATTTTTAGAGCAGCCAATCAAACTAAACCACAAGTCTTTGGACAGTGGAAGTAAACCAGAGCCCACGGCGGAAACCCACTCAAACTTGGGAAGAGCCTGTACCCCCATGGTCTTGCTTTACTTAGACTTAGACTTAGACTTAGAAATACTTTATTTATCCCCAAGGGGCAATTAAAAGACAGGCACACTGTAATTACTCTAATGTTTCCAGGAAAAAGAATTCCTGCTGTCACGTATAATGACAAAGAGACTATAGAATTATATTATATATATTCAGAATGAGGTTGTAAAAAATGTATCTCTACATTTGAGTTCTAATAAATTAATATCCAGAATGCATTTTAACATCCACATTTAAAACACATAATAAAATGACAGTCCAGAGATCAGTTCTAATAAATTCATATCTAGAAAGAGGTTTAATGAAAACAAATATCCAGGAAAAGATTCTAATAACATTAATATCCACAATGAACTTCACAAAAAATTCATAAATAGAATGAGTTTGTAATAAATTATTAACCAAAATTAAGGTAAGAAAGTAAATCAATATTCAAATGCTAATAAATGAAATTTCCTGAATGAAATTACAATCTAATTAATACCCAAAATGATTCCCATTTCAAAAGAGCCAACCAAAACTCATAACAATTTGACACAAGCCAGTTTATCCAAAAGTTACAGCATATTATTTTTATTTAGTGCTATAACAAATAATAGACCCCCCTTGCCCTTCTTCTTTTACTTCAAAAATGATAAATCAGTGGTGCTAAATACGTCGATCGCGAGCTACCGGTTGATCGCGAAAGCATCGCTAGTCTGTCTCGGAGCCCTGCCTTTCAAAATAAACTATCGCACACGTGAGAACACGCAGTAAACACAAGTGAACCACGAGCCTCAGAAAACACTGCAGTACAGATGGAGCCAATCATCCATCCCCACTG
>JBBIGC010051306.1:0-11391 GCA_037576955.1 Lepidarchus adonis | reverse complement strand
TCCGCTCATCTTCGCGTCCTCTCATCCTCTCATCCTCTCATCCTCTCATCTTCTCATCCTCTCATCCTCTCATCCTCCCATCCTCTCATCCTCTCATCCTCTCATCCTCTCATCCTCCCATCCTCCCATCCTCTCATCCTCTCATCCTCTTCTCACTGTATCTTGCCCATAGGTATTTCCCCACTATAGTCTTCACCTACAAACCCATCAGTGTGACAGTGACTTTCCAGTTTAACATAGAGCAACTTCTCTGAGGCTCATATTTGCATACAACAAATATATGTGCATTAAAATAAAATTCACGATTGCTTGTGTTTAAGGAACAGCTGAGGAAGATAAAAGCATGGAGCAATTATACATTAAGAATAACTGCATTAGGATGATTTTAGTTTAAATATTTTCAGAATGGACAAAGAAATGCTAATTAATTTGTTAACTAGACATTTACATTTTTTTATATAGTTTATAGATTGAATGCGAGTATAAAAACTGCAGAACAAAAGACTATAGGAGATTTCTATTCAAACAAAGATTTAATATTGAAACCCAGTAAACATGCAGGAGTAAAACCAGCACACGGTCCCTGTGGGTTTACTCCCTCTACGACCTCATTAGGTCATTAAGGGGAAGCACTTAAAATCACAAAGGCCAATTCATCAGGCAGCAGTGGTCAGACTGGGAGCACTTTAATCAGACAGTGGCTTCCATCACGAGAGGGAAAAGTGATGAATCATCTGAAAACTGCTGTGCAGTTAAAACTTGCTGCTTTGTTTGTGCACAGTAAATGAAATGTATTGTGGTGATTTAGCACCAAATCCATAAAAAAATCTGCCTATGGCTTCATCTCTTTCCCATTCAGTCGGAGTTTAACCCCCTGGAATTCTCCCCCGCTGCCCCGGATTTACAAAAACAAAACCCCCGACTGCACAGCTCACTGCCCAGACACACAGAGCGGCCGAGCTCAGCACAAGCTCAGCCTGCTGCTCTGCCAGAGCCGCTGGAGCCAACGCTGGCACACTGGCACAAAGGGAGGCAGATACAAAGTGGGAGAGTTCCTCCACCCTCGATTACTGCACAACAAGGCCATGAAGATAATAAAGAACATCTACAGAGGAGCAGCAGTGTCTCTCAAAGCTGCTCTGTTCTCTCTCACTCCAAAAAGGATCCTAAGCACACTAGCAAACTGATCAAGAATTGTCTCAAAAAGAAGCAGAGACGGTGTTTTAAACCCCATTCCAGTGAGTGGAATTGTAAAAACAGATTTTATTTAACATATTTAATTATTTCCGAGAGAAAACATTAGCTTTAGGGTTAGGATATATCAATCTTTATGAAATGTGTTAATGAAGGTGAAATGTCCTAATTCAATAAGGTGAACAACACTCACACTTTAATTTGCCCATGTTCACGCCTCTCTTTTAAAACAATGGTGAAATGAGACCAAATGAAATCCTGCGATGTACAAACAGAAAGCGGAGGGAGAAGAAGGACGATAGTGAAGTGACTGAGTGAAGCCTGGGGCATGTGTGGTGTATGTGAGGAATGTGACACAGCCTGTGGTGCTGGAGGTGAATGAGAGCTGAGCTGACAGTGTCCTTTATTTGGGGAGATCCTCAAAGACGAGGCCCAAAGCCGAGCGGACACAAAGCCGAGAGGCAAGAGAAAGATCAACCACCAAACATTTCTTTTGGAGAAGCAGCCGATCCATCTTTCCAGGACATTAGCAACAACAAATAGAAAAGAAGACTAGCAACAGTGAGCTGGAGTTTATAGCTTAGACATTAAGACGATTCAGGTCTGATCCAGCAGTTAAGAGGCTCCTCGTCCTTTTCGTCTCTATAACACTTCAGTTCTTCATACGAGAGAATAAAAGCAGCATGAATGTGTCAGTTCCACTTCTGTTCCATTAGTTTCAAACAGACGATTCTAATCTGGAAATAAAACTAAACTGATCAGGGATCAGGCTCAGGTTTAGACTTCGACTCATCCTCACTCTATACTGTTAACATTACATTAATCTCTGTTTAATTACACACGTAAACTTTCCTTTGAGAATTAAAATGTGGGTCATAAACACCAAGTAATCTATTGTCCAACACCTGGTTACCACAGAGTTTAAGATGTTGGTGGGACAGCAGTAATGCACAGTTGCATGGCAAATTTAGTATTTATTATAAAAGCATATTCATCTACAAAAGAATTCCATCATTAACTGCTCAGGCTGTTAGAAGTGGCCACACAAACGTTAACACTGTTTCTCACTGGATCTCAATAGTAACAGTTTGTTTGCTAGTTTTCTCTCACACCTTCCAGATTTCAATAGATATTTACCATATTTACACATTTTTATATATTCACTACATATTTATGGTCTTTAAACAGAATATCCTCTAAACAGAGACTTTTAATAACAAACAACACCTATTACTAAATAACAGTTTTCATAACAAAACAAAATCAATTTTCTTTATTTCCATTCATTTTAAAATGTGCATATATTAAATCTAAAGACTTGGTATCAACATAAAGGTTCCACATCTGACCATTAAACTGTAGTCGCCTGATGAACCAGGTGTTCAGGTTCTAAAGGTAAAATCCAGTCTGATTATATACGGAGTCAAACATGTACAAATTAAATTCACAGTGACGTCAGAGATACTCATATTTCATATGGAACATATGGGGATGTATAGATTCCTTTGTTATGGAACCACATGCTGTTAGATAAAGTGTCCTGTTGGTTTTGTGGAGAAGATGCAAATATTTTAAACCCCAATAGCATAAAAAACAGGAAAACAAAAATTACTGTTACAAAGCATAAGTTTTAATAACTGGAAAATAATGTAATGAAGATGTTTTGCTAAGTGTCTTATATTTTACTACATATGGTTTATGTCAGGTGGCAAAAGATTAATAATCTATAATCATCAAGAACTCTTACCTGGAGACCCCGGCGTCTTAGAATACTCGAGTCATCCATCCTGTCGTTCCCCCAGACTTCAGTCTAATAAACAGCAGTGAACTTCGCCCGAGACTCGGAGTAAAAGCAGATACGCCGGCACTCGTCAGCTTAATCGCTGCAGTGGCACCACAGAAGAACAGATTGGCATGAATGGGTAGATGGGCGACAGAATCGGGTACGGTGACGCAATCAAAGAGTCAATCTTTTAGTGTATGCGACTGGAAATGACTTCATCCACATCACACTCATTAAACGTCCAACAGTGCGAAATATACAGACATGATTCTCCTACACAATTAAATCAGTTTATTCTTTAGTAACGGTTTCATGTGTCACATGTTCTGAGCTCCTGGTTCCTCTGCACAAGCTTCAGCTCAGACAATTCAGTCCATTTATAAAGTCACTGCCTTCATTCTGCAGCGTGTGCATGTAGCAGTGAGACTACAGATAATGAAGTATAGAAAACATAGGCAGAGAAGCAGCAGCTCTGCTGTAGCGCTGTGTTCATGCTGTTTTCTATCTGATCCCACACTCTGCTTATGCAAAGCCATTCAGACAACATCCTTCAGAACAGCACGTCTCCATTTTTCTCTCCCGGCCTCTCAGGACAACAAACAGAGTATCTGGCTCATCGTCATCAGACCTTCTTTATTCTTCACCACCCTCCCTTTTCATCCACGGATTCTTCTCTGGACTGATTTCTATGGAAACCACAACCTCTGCACAACCCATGGGCATTGAGTGACGAAATGGCAGCTTGAAGGACAGAAATAGAATAATCCAGGACGGTGTAAACCTCATTTGCTCAAGTCTTCTGTAATTGGCCGATCCTAAGCAGGTTCCACCAGGAACACTCCTCAGAGAAAAACAGATCTACACAGGTATCGGTCCTGAGCTGCGGCTCTTTCAATAATCTTCTTTTTTGCTTGAATGCAAGTTCTTCTGCACCAAGATTATTAATAAGTCAAATAATTTCAGCTCAAAGCAATTTTTAAAAATGGAAGAAATAAACTGCAAAAAAGAAAAGGCGGGGATGAGACGCTGCCCACACTCTCTGAGCTGATCTGAAAGAGTCCACAGCTGCACAGGCCTGGACTGAACTGCCCACTGACGAACAACCACTCCACTCAGACTGGCATGGCTAAACTCCAGCGAGGCCGTGAGGAAGAGCGCTCCTATTGGTCAAAGGAATGGATAAGACTGCGTCCACAAAGCCGAGTCTTTCTCAGACTTGGTTCCACAGTCGTTCTTCTATTTTCTCCCATTATATCTCACTCGCTCTCTACAGTCGTTTATATCCGGCTCTTCAGTCTCTCGCTGGAAAAGCTCGGGATCCGGAGCAGCTGCGCGGACAGTACAGAGGAAAACATGTAGAGCAAAAAAAGAAGAGTGGCACTTAGCAGCTATTCATCTTTATCGGCCTTTGAAGCTCCAACATGGTTATGAATGGAGCTACAGCAGCGTCAGAGTCGCGGGTGATCTCGTCTCCGTCTGTCCTCTGTCCGTAAGTCTGCAGACAAAGGCTCTTCTGCCAGAAAACAGCTGCAAACCAGCGTCTGATCCACTCAATCAAAAACAGGTTTTTCCTCCTCACTGGTGCGGCGCATAAAATCCACGTTTGGAGCAGTGTTCAGCGTTCTCCAGCGTTCTCCATGTTCCTCACATGCCTCTGTCTTCCTCCTCCACCCACCGCATTCACAGCACAGCTCACTCGCCCGCTCCCATCAGCCAGGCAACACAGCCACTCAGCCAATCACACAAAAGCAAGCGAGTGTGCATTTACATATTATGAATGGGGGGAGCAGGAAGACTCCACCCTTTCACAGCTCTGCCATTCTGATCTCCACACAGTGTGAGACTCCTGCCTCAGCAAAGCGCTGTCATTTATAAATGAATAAATGATAAACTCACCGATTTGTGATTAATTATTTAGTCTCAATGTTTAAACAAAATCAATGAATGCGTAACACACTGCTCGTCCTCATTCGGTCGGTTTGGTAACCGTGGCATAAAATAAACATATATTAATACGATTCTGTGCCTGGTCTGTGTACAGTGAGTCATTTGCAGCTCGGCTGCTTTGTTCTGTGCTCTGGGGGAAAGAGCAGAATATGATAAAGAAAGATTAATATCCAGAGCTGTGTCTCTTTATTACCTAACCGCTCTCTCCTATTTTCAATAGCAAAGTAGGAACGTCACAGGACGCAGAAAACAGTGATAAAAACGAAAGATTAATTGCAGTAGAAAACAAGAGTAAAGTATTAATGTTAAGAAAATGTAGAAACTGGAGACGGGGGAACAATAACAGAAGCAGCTTTTTCTTGCAACATGTCCAGGTAATCGCAGAAATAAATCAGAGTAGACATATGTATAAAGGACCAGTTTTCCTTTACAGATTTTTTTTACTGTGCGAATATAACTTTATAGGATTATAATGTATATATTGTCAGAAAGAGTATCGTGTAATATTTTTTGTTAAAAAGGTGCAACATTTTCTCACCTGCCAAATCCTGAAATAAGGTTTATGTAAAAAAGAATATATTTATTTAAGAATTTGACTTTAAATGACATTAAATATGACAAAGGCTATGCAGTACAACAATAAAGAAACAAAACTATTTTTACCGAAATAGACAAAACACCTGGAAACCTGTCCGACTAGAAATTAGGGCTGAATGATGAATATAAAATACAGTTTTTGAAGAAAGCTGTAGAATATTTGATGAGCATATGAGGGGTGATGAATGATGATTAACACGGCTGTGTTACACAGACTTACAGAAAAGCAGAACAGTATATAAATTATACTTAAATCTTTTTATTTATACTTTTTTTAAACATAGACAAAATGGAAAATTTCAGAGCCCAATGTCTATGTACTTAACACATTAGGGAAAAACATAAAATGTGCCATAACTTTTGTATGGTCCACAGTTATAAATAATCTTCTCCTATTTAATGATAACATGTGATTGGTCACAAACGACTGGTTTCTGGGAAGAGAACGATCTCATCTGTGCATGAGCAGAATTCTGCTTATCACTGTTTCCCAACAGCTGTTAGAATGGAACATATTCTCTTGGAAATAGTCTCCATTACCTTCAGCACAATCAGGAACATCTGAGGTACGAGCAGCACAGGGAAATCGGATTCATGCAGAAACGTGTGACCGCTGTTCAGTCTGTTTAGAAAAGGATGTAAAAATGTGACAACACTACTCAGTCCATTTAACAATGACCAACAAACACGTGACACATTCACACACTGATGAGAATAATGAGAAAATTAAGTCTCAATTCTGATAAGTCAAAAGCTTCACTACACACTACATTTGCTTTTCAGATTTCAGTCTTGCTCAGTGATGATGATGAGGTTCATATATGATGCACAGTGAAGCAGGTCTGGGAATTTTATTATTATTTTTTACAGTTCTAAAGAACGACACTGCTTCAGATGGTAAAAAGATTAGTTTTAATACTTGTCTCTTTGTTTAGACACAGTCTGCAGTGTGAACTGGTGTGTGTAGCTTAAGTAGCATTAGCAGCTAAAGTAAACATTAGCTAAGCTTTAACTCTATTCCAACCACATAATTGGCTCAGTGCAGTGCTTTCCATCATCTATGATTTCTATCAACATATTGATCATGTCATATTGAAATTGAGAAAAGTTATATCATAATAATTTTCATCATCATTGTATCACCCAGCTGTAATACACTGTGTTTCTGCATTCAAACATCAAAAGTTGAAGGTTTAATATGGTATTTTTGTTACACTGGGCAAGTTTTAATCCCTGCTCTTCTAGTACGTCATGCAACTATGTAGGAAACCTCACTTCACATCTACTGAAGCACAGAATCTGCAAGTGCTACAGCTTTAACTGCAGTGAGAGGCTGAAAAGCTAATTCACAACACACTTGTGTGAACAAAAGCAGAGGAGAGAACTTACACAAGTGTCATCAAAGGAACATTATCAGAGGCCTAATAAAGTTCTGAACAAGCTACAGCAAAAAACAAAGAAGTGTAACATACGTATGCAGCACAGCGCTGGCAGATCTACAGTATGTGGGAAATAATTTACTACAAGTTGTTAAATGACAGTAACAGCAGAGCAGAGTTTTTTTTGTTGTCTGAAGAAGTACATCATATACTTTATTGATGGTTCCAAACAAGTGAATGGATTCTTATTCTTAAAAAATACATAATTCAAATATCTTTTCCATTATCACTAACCTGCTACAAAGCAAAAACTCAAACTGAGCTGCTTTTGTGCCATATTTTACAGAGAAGACGCCGCTGTTGATTTTCCTACTAATACAGTCAAATTAAAGATGAAAAAGCGATGTTTCAACAAGGCTTTGTTCAGCAATTTTCATTCCCCATGTCGTTGTGGTGCAGTGTGTGTTCACAGCGACAAATATTCACTTCACTACTATCACCAAAGCCATTCAGTAATTCAGCAAACTTCCGCCCACTCGGTTTTTACATGAGTTTGCTGAGAAATGTTTCATATTGTGTGGAAAATAATTTCCTACAAGTTTTGTTTAAGTATTTGTTTGTGTGTTTGATTCTGAATGAGAATTTTCTTACACAAAGTCATATATGTCTACAAAAGGCAGAGTTCAGAGAATGAATTAGAAATGGAACTGAATTAAATCACAATGATCTGGGAATCAGAGTCTGTAGTGACACAGATACATGCTTGAAACAACATTGCATTGTCTATATGTTCAAATTTGATGTTTAATGCAGTTAAAAGCAGAACAGAGATTTCTTAGCTGTAGATCTGGAAATATGATTCATATAGATAATAGAAACCACCTACAGCTCTTTAAATGGCCATATAAACTCACATACACGCTTGGTCAAAAATAGCATGACATTCACGCCACAGACAGCAGAACTATCCATCAGAAGCTGTCGTGGTTTTTTTCACTCCAGGGAAGTTCTGACAGCTGGTTGAAGATAGAAGATAACAGAACTGAAAGCTCTGTCCAAATCCCAAACCGCACTCGCCACAAACATCACAACTTCACTAAAGCCTGAAAACTTAGATTAAAAGTACAATGCAAAAAAAATAAATAATAATAATAATAACAAAAAAAACAAAACACAGACACCCGTGTCTGATCTAAACTACAGTGGAGCAAAAAAGTATTTGGCAGCCGATCCTGCAAGTTGTCCCCAAGTTGTAAAAAAATGAGAGAGGTCTGTAATGCTTGATCATTTGGGGCTCGGACCCGGATTCTATAAACTCTGTAAAGCTGCTTTGTGACAATGTCAGTTGTAAAAAGTGCTCTATAAATAAATTTGACTCGACTTGACTTGACTAATGCGTATCATGGTTTCGCTTCAACACTTCAAAAATCCAGGAAATCACATTGTATGATTTTTAAAGAATGTATTTGTATAATGGTGCAGAAAATAAGTATTTTAACCTCAATACTTTGTAATGTAACCTTGGTTGGTCAAACGTTTCCTGTAGATCTTCACCAGGTTTCACACACTGTATCTGGTGTTCTGGTTCATTCTTCATGCAGATCTTCTCAGGAGCTGTGATGTGTTGGGGCTGTCGCTAGGCAACACAGACTTTCAACTCCCTCCACAGATTCTCTATTGGATTGAGGTGCGGAGACTGGCTAGAACATTCCAGAACCTTGAAATAACGTTTTACACGGTCACTCCTTCGTTGCCATGGCGGTGTGTTTGGGATCATTGTCATGCTGGAAGATCATCTTAAATGTTCTCAATGTTCTCACTGATGGAAGAAGGTTTTTGCCAAAAATGTCACGATACATGATCCCATTCGTTCTTTCCTTAATACGGATCAGTCGTCCTGTCCCCTTTGCAGAAAAGCCCCAAAGCATAATGTTTCCACCCCCATGCTTCACAGTGGGTGTGGTGTTCTAGGGATGCAACTCAGCATTCTTCCCCCTCCAAACGCAGCGAGTGGTGTTTATACCAAAGAGTTCCATTCTGGTCTCATCTGACCACATGACATTCTTCCAATCCTCCTCTAGATCATCCAGACTTTGTAAACTTTATGTCTGGACATGTGCTGCTTAAGCTGGGGACCTTCCGAGTGCTGCAGGACTTTAATCCATGACGACGTTGTGTGTTACTAATAGTAACCTTTGCTAGTGTGGTCTATGAAATGCAGCAATTATTAATAACTAAACATTTAATCAATAAAAGTACTTTTGCTGATTACTGATGAACTGACAGTATCGTATCACAGAACTTGTCTAATGACCCATTAAAAAAGATTCAATAGGAAATCATCAAATTAAGCAATCAATAAAACTCAGATAATTAATTAACAAAACATGTGAAAGGGCACGAAGGCCAAGATGTGCTTCTACAATACTACAAACACACTCAATACTACAAACACACTCAATACTACCAAACACACTCAATACTACCAAACACAATACTACAAACACACTCAATACTACAAACACACTCAATACTACCAAACACAATCAATACTACCAAACACAATACTACAAACACACTCAATACTACAAACACACTCAATACTACCAAACACAATACTACAAACACACTCAATACTACAAACACACTCATTACTACCAAACACAATACTACAAACACACTCAATTATACCAAACACACTCAATACTACCAAACACACTCAATACTACCAAACACACTCAATACTATAAACACACTCAATACTATAAACACACTCAATACTACAAACACACTCAATACTACAAACACACTCAATACTACAAACACACTCAATACTATAAAGACACTCAATACTACAAACACACCCAATACTACAAACACACTCAATACTACCAAACACACTCAATACTACCAAACACACTCAATACTACCAAACACACTCAACTCTTTTTTAAAATATGTTTTAAATGCATTTTATTTCTACCAAAGAACTATACAGCTTTAAAAGGCACCAAAGCACTTTTGGCCTGAAATTACAGGTTTTTATTCTGACAGAACATGTTAAACATGAACCAGGTGTAAAGAATATTGAAAAAGTGCATGATCAGAAGAATCAACCAGAACTACAATCAGCAGAATATTTTACTAAAAATATCATTGATTATTATTGATATAATGATGTGAAAGAGGAATGTGCAATTATGCTATATTTGCGCACACACACACACACACACACACACACACACACACACACACACTGCACTATAGCCTAATACCTATAGTTGAATGTGGTGAATATCATGTTGCCTCTTACATTCAATTGAACACTTTATTCAAGAATGCAAAATGAATATTTATTAAAGTATTAAAGTTTAATTTTGCTTAACTACAGCTGTGTTCCCTGACACCAGTAGCACAAAGGGAAAACCAGTGATACTATTGCATATTCCATATTAAATATAGTTTCAGATTTCATCAAAAGTTTAAGATTTCCAGCAGATTCACATGCATGGAACAGTTCATTATTTTTAATACTTTTTCATACCACTTTCAAAGATACTTTTTGTGATGCATTCACCCAAACTATTCACAAAGCACTGCTCTCTGTTTAATGCAGTGGTATAGCAGTGTCAGTCATTCTGTCTCACATTTATTTGCTATTTCTCTTAAGAGGTTCTTCAGAAAAATGACTGGGTTCCACACTGGTGAGCTCAGCAGCAGTGGCGTATTAAACTCACTATTTCCTGTCGGAATCTAAACACCTGATTAAAGGCAACAGCAGTGAACTGGGTGGAATTCGACATTATTGAAACAGTGGGAGCTTGGTCTTGTTGTGAAAAATGAAAATGCTCCCACTCCTTTATGCTAAAATAACTCATCACACCATCCAGACAGATCCATTCTAGGAGGATCAAATACGATTCTTTTTATGCAAAGTATGTGTGAATCAGACGCAGGTCTGTCACTAAAGACTGAAGCTGCAAATTAAGAGAATGACACACTGCTGCAGCATATGAGCCTCAATCAATTTCTGCATCAGTCCCAGCACTGATTTCGCCAGCACTCACTGTCGAAAAACATTATCAGAAGGTGTAAGACTGACAGCCCATCAGAGCAAAGTCTGTGTCATTCAGATGTTTAATGATTTGCATCTTTTTAAAAAGAGAACAGAGGAGAGTCAGACACATGTTGACTTAGTCCTTAGGAAGATAATAAGCTTAACAAGTTAAAAAACACTACAGCCTCTAGATACAAAATAAAAAAGACTGTTGGTGAAGGTAGCAACATTAAAGATATGACAGAAACATATTTAGGATTTAAATTCTTACCACAAAGACAAAAGTTTCCTTATAAACTGCAACTGGAAAGCAGAACTGTAATTCTATGGAAGCTTATCTGTAGCAAAATTCAATTGGCAATGCAATATTCAAAATGGCAATGTAATTCTGTATTTCAGTTTACATTTTCCATCACCAGCACACATGCAAAATT
>JBBIGC010051295.1:0-11391 GCA_037576955.1 Lepidarchus adonis | reverse complement strand
CCCAAGACTCTTAGCAGTACTGGTTGGCATGATGATCGACGGGCCAAGCTGGATGGAGATGTTATGATGTATTGTTGCTTTAGCTGGGAAGACGAGGAGCTCTGTCTTTGATATGTTGATATTTAAGTGTTCATGTTAAATGTTGTCTTTTAATATCCAGTCTATTCTCTTTCTGTTGCATACTTCAGATGTTGACTTTCATGATGTACATCAATATACTTTGGAGGAAATAATTATTTTGTAAGTTTGCCCACTGACAAAGAAATTAACAGTCTATAATTTTAATGGTAGGTTTATTTTAACATTGAGATATTATATAAAATATTTAAATTGATTTGCTTTTAATTTAGATGAAATAACTTAGATGAAATAAGTATTTGATCCCTTGGCAAAACAAGATTTAGTACTTAGTGGCAAAACCCTTGTTGGCAGCACAGAGGTCAGACAGCGCATTACGGTGTAGCATTTTACTAATGGTTTTCTAGGTGACTGTGGATGTAGTTGCCTTGCGATCATTGACAAGCTCCTCCCATGTAGTTCTAGGTTGATCTCTCACCTTTCTCAAGATCATCCTCACCCCACAACGTGGGATCTTGCATGGAGCCCCAGACCGAGGTCGATTGATAGTCATTTTGTGTTTCTTCCTTTATCAAACAATTGCAACAACAGTTGTCTCCTTCTTCTTACAGAGCTAAAATCTTGTCCCTGACATTCTTAGACAGCTCTTTGGTCTTGCCCGTGATGGAGAGGTTTGAGTCTGATTGATTGAGTCTGTGGACAGGTGTCTTCTATACATTGTCTTATATTGTCTTATATTCATTAATGTGGGTAATGAGTTGAAATTAGGAGTATCTAACCAGTCTGTGGGAAGCAGAACTCTTAATGGTGGGTAGGGGATGAAATACTTATTTCACTCAATGAAATGCAAAAAAAAAAAATACATTTTATATAATGTGATTTTCTGGATTTTTGTAGATTTTTGTGATATTCTATCTCTATCTGTTAAAACAAACCTACCATTAAAATTATAGACATTTCTTTTTTTTTGGTTTTACATAATCTGATCAGTCTAGAAGCAGTTTTCTTAAAGAATGTTTTACATCATCCAGAAGGGTTGCCTTTTTTTTGGTAGATTACACTAGCCGGGCCTATGCTTTTTCTTATCCACACATGGATGACATGATATATCAGGGAAATCAGCTAAAAAAATAGAAATGTCCCAAATAAATATGAGTGAAATGAGAACAATGATATAGTGGGGTTCTAGTGTAATGAGCTTTTAGTTGCATTTAGGTTCAATTTAGGCTGCGTTTAGGTGCATCTTTTTTTACCCCTGGAGTTGTGTGCTGGGTGTAGGAACAGAGACCAGCATGAAGACCCTTACTTTATGTTCTTTATGTTCTTTCCACTTTCAGACAATCCAGCAACTCCTGGAGTCACTTTAGCACATGTTGCTATATTTTCAATGGTTGTCTGAAGGCTGCTCTATACATTTTTCTGTTCCATTTGTACTGACAGGTATATTTAAGTTTTTTGTTCAGTTAAAGGTATTTGCAATGTTGTGGCTGAGATCAGGAGTTTCCTTCACCTTTACCATGATTGCTACATGGAATCTTCCCAACCAATGGCAATGTCTTTTTGCACGTTGTTCAATAAAAACATATGTACACATTTAATGTAGTTTGGGCTATCTTTGTGCTCAAAAATGAATATTTATAGTCAAAAGATACGTGTACATTTGAAGCGCATATGCATTTTAGTTGTATTAAGTAAGAGGTACAGTAGACATCAGTCACCAACTACATTTAGAGTAAGGTGGGGAAATTGTGCTGACAACATCTTCTGTCAAACAATTCTAGGAATGGAATTTCAGACAATTATGTTTGTCTCTCTCTTTTTTTATCACTCTCGAACAGACATGTAACTCTCCCAAATGGGGTGCTGCAGATCCTGGAGGTCAGTAAAGATGATGAGGGTTTGTACCGCTGCCTGGCAGCCAACTCTGCTCGCAAACGTCACAGCCAGGACGCTTCCCTCACTGTTACACCAGGTACATACTCACACTATAAGTCACAAATATAAATATTGGTTTGCATTAATGTCTTCTCTGTATTCAAATGGAAATGCTCTTTGTTGAAAATCGATCTTTATATTTTCCAGTTTTTAATTCTATGCACTCCAGGCCTAGGCAATGTCTAAAAACAGTTTAAAACAGCACCTTAGCGGTAACTGGGAGATTGTCTTTGCCTTCTGTGAGCTTCCCAGCAGAGAGAGTGAGGTCACTTCAAATAGGAGCTTATTATCATTTTAAATATCTGCTTATGAGCCATAACATTAACACCACCTATCTAATATTAAGTAAGTCCCCTTCATTTAGCCAGAACATCTCTGACTGTGGTGCACTGAGTTCTGACATCGTTTTATCACAGCCAGCGTTAACATTAGCACAACAGGAGATCTTCTTTGGGATTGGACCAGACAGGCTAACCTTCACTTCACACATGCATCATTGAGACTAGGGTGCCCATTACCCTGTTGCTGGTTCACCAGTTGTCCTTCCTTGGATCACTTTTAGTAGGTACTAACTACTGCAGACCTGGAACACTCCATAAGACCTGCTATTCTGGAGATGCCCTGACTCATCTAACCATCACAATAAGACCCTCGTCAGAGTCGCTCTCCCATGATCACCCATGTTTCCTGCTTCTGGCACATCAATTATAATGAAATAATTAAGTCATCAGTGTAAGTTACTGTCAATGGTGTTGGTGTTATAACTGATTGGTGCCATAGCAAGTTAGCAAAGCAATCACAAACAGTAACATTTATACTGCCTTGTTCTTTGGGCTCTTCTCCTGAAAATCTGGCTTTGTTTTATGTCACACATGTGCACTGTTACTGTGTCCAAACAACTCTATACGCATAACCAGTATTGCAAAATGCATGATCTTAGCCTCTATGTCTTCAGTGACAGGTTTCAGTAAAACACCCCCTGCAGGAGGTGCTAATCAATGGCACCTAATCCAGAAAATTTTATGGACTTAAATGTGTAAGAAATATTAAGTTGTACTTACTTTTTCAGTGTGACTGATCTGTTTTATTATGTTATGACACTGACTACAAAATGTCAATTTTTTTTAACTTAACCACTTTTCTCTGTAGGAACTAGATCAAAGGGGATAAAAAAGTTTGTTGTTAAATTATGCTAAAATTCAACCATTTCCATGGGAGGTACTTATTACTATTATTATTATTATTTTATTTTTAGTTTCAGAACTTTGGTGTGATTATTAAAAAATCGATAACCAAAAATCAAAATTGCCACCAATTTTAACACAATGTTCAAAACACTTGTTTATAATGAAATAATTAAGTCATCAGTGTAAGTCAATGTCAATGGTGTTGGTGTTATAACTGACTGGTGAACACTCAGGATTAGCATCATTCCAAAAAGACCAAAATTTGCTGTATTTGAATTATTACTGCTGTAGAATAGAATAGAAATATTTATATATTAAATTTTGAGCTATTTAACATTTTAAATATTGCCTTTTATTACTGTGTCAATTTCCCAAAATAATGACTGTAACTTTGTAGTGTTTTTGTTTGCTTATTTGTCAATTATTATCAATAACCAATGATTTCCTGGTTATCTTTCTGAAGTCCATTTAAAGCCTGAAAGGTGGTCTCTCTTTACAGTGTTTCTACCAAGCTTCACTCATCAGCCCAGTCTCCTGTCAGAGGCATAATAATGCGAGACGCCTGAACACAGATGGTGGAAATCATGGCCACAGATCTCAGATCAGTGTGTTTGTACTAGCTGAGCTAAAGTGCTTTTCTAGCTTTTTCACGTGGATTGGGGTCTAAATGTAATCCCAGTCTACAGCAGTGTGTTCCTCTTTATATTGTGTGTCTGAGCAGCACACACACAGGGAGGGGTGTGTGTGGAGGTGTTTCGAAGGGAACTGGGTAGGAGAAAGGAAAGGAGAAGGAAAGAGAGAAAATAGTGCCCTCTAGAGATTTAACATTAGCTCAAGCAGTAAAACCTGAAAGTCATTGCCTTACACAATTTCAGCACGTTTATCTTTTTCATCCTCCTTTTTTACGCCTTTGGTGTCAGCAAATGACAGACTGTTACTATAATTGATATGCATGAAAGACAGTGTGTGTGTGTGTGTGTCTTTCATAAAAATACCATCACTCATTTATTTATTTGAGCCTCTTTCAGAAGCACATCTGACATGAATAAGCTTGTTTATCACTTCTTTCTCCATTTCATCTCCTACTTTCCTCATATCCTGCTCTTCTTCATTCAATCTTTTTCTCTTTACACTTTTTAAAAAATGACAAGTGATTAAAACTGCAGCGTTATCTAGGAGCAGCTTTTTCACAGATTTTTCTTAATCTTCTAGATCATCCATCACAGAAAAGTAACTCAGATCTTTATGCTCGCAGATTTTTCATGCTTTCAAATGACTGCCTTCTTTACTCACCAGCCACTTTATTAAGTACACATGTTTAGTTGATTAACATAAATAGCTAATCATCCAATCAAATGGCAGCAGCTTATTGCATTTAGGCATAGATGTAATGAAGACAAGTTTTTTTGAACATGATGATGAGTTCACTGTTCTCCAGTAAACTCCACAGCCACCAGATGTTGATCAAATAGAGCAGCTTTAGGATGTGGTGAGATGGGAGATTGGCATCATCGATGTGCAACAAAGCTGCAGCAACTGACCCTAAGCATTTGATTGATACGGGAAGAAAAAAAGTCTGTTCTGAGATGGGATGGGTTTGTGGGTGGGCAGTAAGGAAGCCAGTACTTGCTGAGACCGTCTGACATTTTCAGGGATCCCACTGTTAATTAGCAACACAAATAAACTAATTACATTGAAATAAAATGCACATTTCCTTCGGCTTTCAGCTGGCTGTTAAAATGTAGATAGTCTGTTGTATGGTCTAAAAGGTGTCTAAAAAGCAGAAAATGTTGTTTTAAAATTATTTTTTTTTATAACAGTAATATCAGATGTAATATTGTTTTTTTTAGAGGAAATAAGTACACTCTTGGTCTGTCCATCAGTGTGATATATTGACTGAACATTTTGACCACTGTTCAATGTCAATTTTTTTTCAGATTTTTTGGAGTTCAAGATGTTTGAGGGTTTTCGTGCTTGTACTGACCTTTTCAAATGCAACACAAGATTTAGGGTTAAAAACTCCTTTCTACTTTTTGATTAATTTCTTTATTAATTTGCTAGTGTGCTTAGGATCATTACCCTGTTGAATCATCGACTTGTGGTGCAGCTTCATCTTTTGGACAGATAGACTTCCATTAGCTTATAGCACTCTATTAGCTGAATCAATGACTTCAAGCTGCCCCAGCAAGGCAGCAAAGCAAACAGTAACATTTGTACTTCGTTGCTCATTGGGCCTGATCTTAGCCTCTATGTCTTCTGTGACAGGTTTCAGTAAAACAGGTTTTCCCTGCACGAGGTGCTAATCAATGGCACCTAATCCAGACCATTTTATGGACTTAAATGTGTAAGAAATGTTAAGTTGTACTTACGTTTTCAGTGTGACTGATCTGTTTTATTATGTTATGACACTGACTACAAAATGTAAATTTTTTTTTAACTTGGAGTATAACCACTTTTCTCTGTAGGAACTAGATCAAAGGGGATAAAATAGTTCATTGTTAAATTATGCTAAAATTCAACCATTTCCATGGGAGGTACTTATTACTATTATTATATTTTTTTTAACATTCGCTGTGGCATTAGTTTCAGAACTTTGGTCTCATTTTTCAAAACTCTATAACCAAAAATCAAAATTGCCACCAATTTTAACACAGTGTCACAGCATTTTCAATTCCTATTATTAAAACAGCCTTGCACATACAGTAATGGATACTGTAAATTACAACATATGTTCACTTTACAGTAAATGAAGTAAAAACTACTTTGTTTTTCACCTGTCTTACAAAAAGCAGAACAGAGGACTACAGGTGTCACTCATTTCCATCAACCCTGTCATGTAGATTTGGGCACAAAGTCTCAGCCAGATGGAAGTTCTCTCATGCCAAACGTCTTGGAAAGAACCTCCAGACATGACGGTGATGGTGCCGGGCCTGGAGAGGGGTCACTTGATGATGTGGGCACCTATCTTACACTTTCCACTTCCATGTGGAGAAACATTCCTCAGATGGGTTGAGGGAAGGAGAGCATTTGGGGCAACTACATGGTGGTGACTTGTGGATAAGCCTGAACTCGTTCCTGCACCATCTTCACATGGTGGGACCTGACATTGTCCCACACAATTAATACAGTTGTACTCATAAGTTTATATACCCTGACAGAATTTATGATTTCTTGGCCATTTTGTCAGAGAATATGAATGATAACACAATAACTTTTCATTCACACATGGTTAGTATTTGGCTGAAGTCATTTATTGTTAAATAACAGTGTTTACTCTTTTAAAATTACAATCACAACACAAACTACCCAAATGACCCTGATCAAAAGTTTACATACCTATTTGGCCTGATAACATGCACACAGCTTGACACACACAGGTTTGAATGGTTATTAAAGAAACCATCTTCACCTGTGATCTGTATTACTTGTAATTAGTAGGTGAGTATAAAAGGTCAATGAGTTTCTGGACTCCTGACAGACCCTTGTATCTTTCTTCCAGTGCTGCACTGATGTTTTTTGGATTCTAAGTTATGGGGAAAGCAAAAGAATTGTCAAAGGATCTGCAGGAAAAGGAAGTTGAACTCTATAAAACAGAAAAGGTATCTAAAAAAAGGAATTGAGAATCCCAATCAGCAGTGTTCAAACTCTAATTAAGAAGTGGAAAATTAGAGGTTCTGTTGAAACCAAACCACGATCAGGTAGAACAACTAAAATTTTGGTCACAAATGACAGAAAAATTGTTCAGGATGCAAAGAAAATTTGCACTCGGTTTCCTGACCTCAATATCATTGAGCCACTCTGAGGAGACCTCAAATGTGCAGTTCATGCAAGACAGTCCAAGAATTTTCAGAAACTGGAGGATTTCTGCAGCGAGAATGGGCAGCTTTACCATCTGAGAAGATAAAGAGCATCAGCCTCTACTACCACAAAAGACTTCAAGCTGTCATTGATGTTAAAGGGGGAAATACACTGTATTAAGAACTGGGGTATGTAAACTTTTTCATATCATTATCGTTATCATTCATATTTTCTAAAAAATGGTTAAGAACTTGTATTTCTGTCAGGGTATGTATATTTATGAGCACAACTGTAAGGTTCACAATAATCAGCACTTCTGCAAACCAGAGTTACCTCATCACTTAATGGGACAAGAAGCTCTGCATTTGATGAGCAATTCAAGATCTGCTTCCCACCACAGCATCTTCTGATTTAGTCATGCGCACATGGCTAATTGGCCATTGAAATTGTGACCTTGCCTACCTCATCTACAAAAATTAATGATTCAGGGCCATTACTTTCTGAGTTTACTTTTTCTATATTGGAAAAACAATCACTGATTCCAGCAAAATTATGGAGAATCTTTATCAAAGAGGAACATACTTGGTCCTAAGTGACTTCACTCTGTTTGGGTTTTTATCAGAAAACACAGAGTGTAGCTGCTTCAGGGACATTTGTTGCCTTTTCAAGGTTTCCAGATGTCCCAGCCCTGGTACCCCAGAGGTTCCTTTGAGTAAGGTACCATCCTACGACACTGAAGTCCATGCTGAAGACATGTCGGTTCTCATTGCAGATTCTGATTATTTTCAGCCACAGTTGATCTGAGGTTTGCTTTAATCATTCTAGCTGCCTCAGTCATTGTCATACCATGATTTATGACAGACTATCATCTTTTGGGATAGTCTTTGCTGTTGCTGCCCATGTCCTTGTCCTTCTCTACCATGTTCCACCACACCTCAAACAAGGCCCATGGTCACCTCTCTGATGAGGTGCCATTCCTGTGATCATCTTTATTGTCCTGCTTTACTTACTTTAATTGCTTGATCAATGACACAGAATTGCTTTGGTGCTGTGGGCTTTCATGCTTGCCTCAGTCGATATCATTCTACACATTTATGATGAGATTTTGTTCATCGGTGATGGTAAACTATGCTTGAAGAGGAATGCAGTAGTTACTTATCATTTAGAGCAGTGTTATCAATTCATACTTAGATCACTATAATGAAATGAGCTGTCATCTCAAGTACAGTGAACTGTCATTTGAAAGGGTAATAATTTGATGTCATTTTGAACAATTCAATTAACTAACGATTTTTGGTTTGTGTCTATTGTAGCCACACAATTAGAAAAAGTGTAAATAATGTTTTGAATAATTACATCAAGGCACTGAAACTAGTTCTAAATTGATTGTACCAAACTGTATACAATATATACAGTATGTAGTCTTTGGATGCTTGAAAAGTATTACTCTCACACATTGTGTGTGGATGTGTGTGCGGCTGAGGTATGTGTTTCTATTTATGACTTAAATGATTGTTTTTTGGCTTTCATCAGTGTCTATGACACACTTTGTCTTTATAGCGTGAAGATGGTGGGATTGTACGTCCTATACGTATTTCTTATGCTCTAGTTGTAAAGGAACAACCTAAATGATAGTCAAAAATTGGAAGGCATCAATGGGACAGCTAACCTTTGTGTTCATGAGTCTGCAGTATGTTAAACATTGAACAAACAGGGGGTCTATAGCGGGACACCATGAAGGAAGCTGCTGTTACTAAAGAACATTGCTGCACACCTGAAATTTGTGAAAGAGCACACTGATACAAACAGCACAGCATTAGTTGCACACAGCAGTGCTGGGAAAATGTTTTGGAGACTCATACTAAGAATTAACTGTTTGGGAAGAACATACAGTTCTATACCTGACATAAAAAGATCACTGCATATCATCATAAAAACATCATCCCAAAAAACTCTTCAGGGTAATGTAAGAATGTCTGGGTGTAGAAGTTGGGTGAAGCAACAGAACAATGACCCAAAACACCGGAGCAAATCCACAACAGAATAGCTTGTGAAAAACAAGAAGCGACTTGTCGGAGCCCAGACCTCAACCTAATAGAGATGCTATGGAATGACTTGAAGAGAGCCACACATGAAGACATCAACAGATTATGACAGGAGGAACAGGCTTTTGATCCATAGCTACAGGAAGTGCCAGGTTGTGGTTATTGCTATTCCAAGGGTTCACATGATTTTTCCACTAGCAAAATAAGTCATTTATGGTTCTCAATAGTTATGTACAGTTAGTACAGTTATGTTCTCAATAAATACAAATGGTGTGTATAGACAAGAATCACTCCTTTTGAAATAATCCCTTTTTTGCTTTATAGCCTTAAATGAAAACACACATATTTTTTCAGTTTACTTACTCAATGCAACATACAACATCCAAGTGAACGATATCACAGCTACGGTTCAGAATTTTCAGAAATACTGAGATTAATGAAAGATCACCCCCCTCCTTAACAATATTTGTAAACTCAATCAAATGTAAATAACAGCCATTGCTATTGCAGACCATGGTTACTGGATTCCACCTGTGATCAGTGTGATTAGTGAAGCATAAAAACAGCTGTTTCTGGAACATTCCTTTGCTTGGTAGTGCAACTGACAGCAAGCAACAAGATCTCTGTATGTGGAAAGACATATGGAAAGAGATGGATACAAATAATATCAAAGGCTTTATCAATCCCAAGGAGCACAGTAAAGTCTTTAATAAAGAAGTGGCAGGTTTTTGGTACAACTAGGACCCTCCCTGGATCTGGTTGTGACTCCAAACTAGATTGAAGAGCAAAAAGGAAACTGGTAAGTCTGGCTACCAAGACGGCCAATGGCCACTTTAAAGGAGTTACAGGATTTTACTGCAGTAAGTGGTTATTGTGTGCATGTGACAACAATTTCACAAGTGATCCACAGTAGTGGCTTGTTCGGGAGGGTTGCAAAAAAGCCTATTCTCAGCAAAGGCCACATTTAAGGCTGTTTTGATTCTGATGCCAAGTAGAAAAACGTCTGATGGTCAAATGAGACCAAAATTGCACTATTTGGCTTTCTTCACAATATGTGTTTTTCCACAACCTGTTAAGACAGACATGAGCTGCACATATATATTATATTATATATATTACATTAAAGTATGAGTACAAATTATTTAAATTCTGTGTTTCTCCCATCACAGTACAAAAATTTCACCGAATGATGTTCTCTGAAATAAAACATGAAGTTTGTCACAATCTGATGAGAGTGTCATATTATGGAATTTATGATGATAAATATGGTCATATTACCCAGCTCTAACTGACTTCATGCAAATTTCATTCCTAACAGAGCATAATGTTGCTTCAACTTATTACATGACAGAAAAAAAGGAAATGCCGTGACATATCATGTATTATGAGAATGACTTGGTACTTCATACTATTAATGTATTCCCAGATCAATCCGCTCTATTGCAGCAGAGTCACCAAAGTCTTCAAAATGACATTTTCTTGTTTAAAGAAACCGCTACTGATGATGTGTAATTTAGCTGGAAGAGGAAATTTAAAAGCTATAATTGCTTGGGTTATTTTAAATGCCTACGGTCTGCAGAAGAAAGCCAGACAATCACTGTGGTTGCTATTCTTCATTCATCACTGTAATGGAGGAATTAGTGGATTAATAGAAAGACTAGTTCAGATGAGGAGGAGAACTCATATGACTGGTTTTTCTGTTTTTATTCTATAGGATTTTATTTGAGAACTGAGGTATGAGTGACATTAATTGTAGCTTTGTTTTATTTGTACAATGTCCATGTAGCAACCTGTGTTTGTAAGTGTGTCCTGACCGACTTTAAAGGTTTGTGTTCCCTCCCTCACTCTGGAGGCTGGATGTAATCTGAATGATTAATTCATAATGTGCCGACTGGATCCTCGTCTGTATGCATCTTCTGCTTCATTATCATAATGTTTGCTCTGCCACACAGTTCAGCTCACACTTCGCTCTCCCTTTCTATGAGCTTCATGCATTAGAGATAAGATCTTCTCATAAAAGGTACACCGTTAGTTTTACATCTCAGGTTTATGTATCGTTTATGTGGTCTGAAGACAACAACAGTGACCCACCTATGTTCTACATTTCTTTCCTTTCTCACTCTCTCTGTCCCTCTTGCTCTCTCTGGCAGAGTGTTTGAGACAGCTGTGGGTTGACAGAGTGGTGGTTTGACCTGGAGTCACTTTCCCTGAGGCTAACTGCTTTGTCTGGCTGTCAAGACAACATATTCTGTTGCCACTCTGCTGCCTTCTTGTGGAAACACACACACACACACACACACACACACACACACACACACACACACACACACACACACACACACACACAC
>JBBIGC010051284.1:0-11392 GCA_037576955.1 Lepidarchus adonis | reverse complement strand
CAGAAAGACGCTGCTAATAAAGTTACATAATTACACAATAGATTCACATTTATTATTATATTTACAAAATACCACAGGTTTTGTGTTGGTGGTATCATTTTATTTTGTTGTATTAATCCGCAACACCTTAAATGCCGGTTTGCGAAAATATTGTCTGACATTAAACCGGTCCGTGGCGCGAAAAAGGTTGGGGACCGCTGATCTAGTTTAACGGTCAGTATAGTGCACATGATAAATCGTTGGTGGAGAATGAACTCGCTGGTGCAGTGAAGATGAGGATCTGAGTGTTGTTTCTTATCCCAAAAACATGGTGGGAGGAAGAGTTTTCACAGTTTACTACTGTGAAAGAAACCTGTGTGTGTCTCATTTGTGGGGTACAATGTGGAAACACTTCACTACAAGTCACAAAACTGTTGTAGAAGTGATCATTTGACATTTTAAACAATTGTTGTGATTAATATAAAGTGTAGAATATTGATATTATCTGTTTCCCACCTTGTTAGGATGTTAGGATGTCATAGATGAGCAAATTTGTTATTTAAGAAGCGCTTATCAAGCCGGTCGCCCTTTCAAAAAGGTTGGTGACCACTGATCTACCTGAACCAGTTACAAATACCAGTAACAAGCATGGTGACAACATCAGTGGGTTCGAGAAAGGAATGGACTAAAATGCAGAGTAGGCCCAAGAAAAAACTTTTTTTGGACTAACCACTCCCATTATTAACTTTACATATGAAAACTTATTTAGTCTCAAATATCAATGGATTAAATTCAATTGCTATATCCATGCTGTAGACGTTGTGACTTATGGTTCCTATTACCTCCACTGTAAATGACCTTGTTTACAGCTTAAGGATCAAATTATACTAACATTTTGAAATTTCTGCAAAAGATATTTGCAGCAGTTGTGGGACAGTATCGTTACTTTAGAGTCTACAGATATTTTACGTTATGTTGACGCTGGTGCCTGTTGCTGTTATGTCTCAACATTGAGGCTGAACAATCATCTCTGGCAGGAAACGCCACACTGTTTAGCTTAGAAGCAATAAATAGCTTGTTAAACCACATAAAACGACATCAACATATTCTATCTGTTTAGAAGGGTTTCGAAGCAATGAGCAGAAAGGTCAAAGACATACTGATACTCTGACCACATCAACACAAAGTTTATTATAAGACAAACTACTTGCACGAACACAGAAAGGCCTGTTTGCTGAAGTTAAAGGTCAGGGGGATCACCGGCAGGAGCAAGGCCCAGGGGGCTTATCGGCTTTAGGGAGCACATATCAAACTCATTAAAAATGTAAAAATGTTTAATAATTTTCATTGTTCTCTTTAGTTTTAAAATTGTAAATGTATTAAATGTACTAAAATATTGGTGTTTTGCTTGGATTGTTTTCATTTTAAAGTAAAACTTGGGGCGTCCATAGCCCAACCTGGGGAAGCCATAGCCCAACCTGGGGAAGCCATAGCCCAACCTGGGGAAGCCATAGCCCAACCTGGGGAAGCCATAGCCC
This sequence comes from Lepidarchus adonis, assembly GCA_037576955.1. Lineage (NCBI taxonomy): Eukaryota > Metazoa > Chordata > Actinopteri > Characiformes > Lepidarchidae > Lepidarchus > Lepidarchus adonis. The sequence goes on along the minus strand of JBBIGC010051284.1, from coordinate 9,875 downwards.
AACTTGGGGAATCCATAGCCCAACCTGGGGAAGTCATAGCCCAACCTGGGGAAGTCATAGCCCAACCTGGGGAAGTCATAGCCCAACCTGGGGCTGCCATAGCCCAACCTGAGGCGGCCATAGCCCAAATTGGGGCGGCCATAGCTCAACCTGGGGAAGCCATAGCCCAACCTGGGGCGACCATAGCCCAACTTGGGGCAGCCAAAGCTCAACTTGAGGCGGCCAAAGCTCAACATGGGGCAGCCATAGCCCAAATTGGGGCGGCCAAAGCCCAACCTGGGGCGGCCATAGCCCAACTTGGGGCGGCCAAAGCTCAACTTGGGGCGGCCAAAGCTCAACTTGGGGCTGTCATAGCCCAACTTGGGGCGGCCATAGACCAACTTGGGACGACCATAGCCCAACTTGGGGCAGCCATAGCCCAACTTGAGGACTGCCATAGCCCAACTTGGGGCGGCCATAGACCAACTTGAGGGCTGCCATAGCCCAACTTGCGGCGGCCATAGCCCAACTTGGGGCGGCCATAGCCCAACTTGGGCGGCCATAGCCCAACTTGGGGCGGCCATGGCCTAATGGTTATATAACTGGGTTTGTGACTGAAGGGTCATGGGTTCAATTCCTGGAACCAGCAACAGCCTAAAGTGCCTGACACTGGCATCCAACTGCTTAATCAAATTCTTAAACACGATATCCATTCATCCATGTTCTGGACTGTAATCCCTGGATGGTTACCCAACATACACTCAATGTTACATTAAAGCTAAAACTCCACCTCTCCTGCACCTGTCAAGGCAATGCTTTATTTTTAATCCAGAGCCAAATAAAAGGAACAAACAATCAAACAAACAAATAAAAAAAAAACTTCAGTTACCTACAAACTAAATGATATATTGGTTTAATGTTGCATCGTGAGGTGCAGTGCTTAATCAGTACACTCCAAGCCATAACATTAACACCACCAGCTGACTGCTGTTCCGTCTCCTCTCTATCTGAGTCGGCGTTAACATTTAGTACAACCGGAGCTCCTCTTTGGGATCAGATTATACAGGCTAGACTTCACTCCACATGCATCAGTGTTTTTGATACACCAGCTGTTCTTCCTTTTGGTTCTAACTACTGCAGACCTAGAACACTCCACTAGACCTGCTCTTCAGGAGATGCTCTGACATTATTAGAATCTTCTCTCCTCACCAAAGTGGCTCAGGTCCTTACACTTCCCGCACATCAACAATAAGAACCTGTTCACTTGTTGCCGGATATTTCCCGTTCATGGCCACATGCCATTGTAATAAAATATAATAATAATAAAATAAAAACTCTGTGTTATTCACTTCCCTCTGTCAGTGGCCATGTTTTGGCTGTTTGAGCTATTTGATGCTACAGTCAGGAATTTTGTGCCGAGTCAACAAGACCCATTTCAAACTAACAATGCAATGCATAGACAGAGCTTTGGAAAAACAGAATAAGAAAAAAATAGTCACACATTATTTTGTGCCTATGAAGCATTCTCACTTAGGAACAAGTAAAAACAAAACTGCAACACTTGATTTTCCTTCAGGAACCTTGGGTATTTTGTTTGCTTACAATGCAAAATAAATGCTGTGCAAATTCCTGAGAAAAGCTTTAACAAAAGCAGACGAAGCTGAAAGGACTCACCATAGACTGTCAGACTGATCATCTTTGTTGGTAGCTGCACTTTATTTTTATCTTCTGCAATAACAGAGTACTGTCCAGAGTCTTGGGGCTGAAGATCTCTCACTTCTACACTAAGATCATCACTGTTCACCTTTAACCTTCCACTGAACTTTTCCGGTTTAGTTATGTGAATTTGTCCGTTGTCATAAACGGCGAATGTTTTCTCATTGTATTTCCACACTGCGAATGAAACAGATTCTCTTGAAAACCCGAGTGGTAAAATGAGGGAACCTCCAGCAGCTCTGTGTTCTGTCCGTTCTGTTTTCCCATCAGCCCAAACACACAGACCTGCAGCAAAGAGCACAATGAATATAATACAGTCACAATTCCATAGTATTTATGCTATGAACATGTTATAACAGTAGAAAAGATCAGCCTTTTTTCAGATGGTCATGGTCACGTTTGGCTGTCACTATTATTTCACACCAAAGCAGAATTCCAACTATATTCAGAAATGTTTCTATTAACTTGAATCTTACTGCCTTTATCAAATTTGCTGTAAATCGAGATACTTTCTTTGCCCCATGTATTTGACATTTCTTTTGAGCTGCTAAAACACAAAGTAGCCTAGAACTGCTTCAGAACGCTTACTGATTACCAAGCGAAGAATAAGGAAGTCCACATTTTTTCTCAGCCGTGCTCATGAAGCCATACAGGATAAATACATTATTGCGTTTGGGTACGTACCATAAAAGAGAACGAGCAATCCTGTTCCAGAGCGTAGACCGTAATATCCGTAAGAGGTTCCCATTGCTGTTTATGAGAAGAGTTGACAATGCTTCGTCTTGCTGAATGTACCCGAGACTGTTGAGTCAACCAGAGAGAAGGGGGGCTAAGGAAGAAAAAACACTTCCTCACCCACTGCAGTTGTGTGGTATCATAATCAACAATGATCGATGGAGGTGCTTGAGAAGCAGTAGTGAGCTTGTATTTAAAGCCCTGTTCGAATGCTATTATTTGACAGTGTGCGGTTAAGGGACTTTCTCAGTTCTCGCTTAATGGATGCCACTAACGTTGCCCACTGTGGTTCACTCAACAAAACAAAACTGCAGTAACCCAGTGCTCTACTACTCTGCTCCGTTTTCCAGAGCCATCGCTTTTATCAGAATGTTGGGTTTCACTGGTCTTTGCATAAATAAATTTCTCTGTAAACAGCTGAATGGTGTGTCCTGATGACTAATTTCCTATTCCAGGCGCAGTGCACACTGCTGGCCTTCCTCTTTAACTGCCAGTAACTCTCTTCACCTTTAGATCATCGGCAAGCCCCAGTCAGGGTGGTCAGATCTCTGAATGTGAGGAAGTGGTGGTTACACGCTGCTCATTCAAATTTTCTTTGCACTGATCTGGTACCAGCTTTGCTGTTTTCTCCCACAGTGCTGAGAAGTGCAAGTGATTCTGCAAGAACTGATCTGAATTCACCCTAGTGGGCGATTGGTCTGCTGTGTCACCTCTGGTTGCAGGCAGTTGGAGGCACTGAATTCTGAAGAGTTCAACCACTACGCTTCAAAAACCACAGACATGGCATCTGTAGGTCTGCAGTTCTGCATGGTTATAAAGATGAATTAATAATAAGATATATAATAAGATGCCTTTATTTTATTTATTGTATTGCTGGAACAAATCATGCAGAATGCATCTAGTGCTTCCTAAGGGGGAAGTGAAACTCACATAAACTGTGCCAAAAGACAAGCTGGCCATTTTTAGAGTACATATACCATAATAACTCCACTAGTATTAACATGAGCCTGAAAATATGCATGCAAGAAGAAGAGGGTATGTTTGGTGTTGTTTTTTTTTTGTTGCCCATAATTAAATGAAATTTGAATTTTTAAAAATGTGACTAATATACTGACTTTCTTATGACAAATGTCATTACAGCATCAGAGGTATTTGTGGATCAATTTGAGCCCCACTGCTCCAATGTAGCTTTCTTGTTTTCTTTTCTGACCATATATAATACTATATATTAAGAATTGGGCAAAAAAGTATTTTTCAGCCACCGATTCTGCAAGTTGTCCCACTTAAAAAGATGTCTGTAATGTTCATTATACTTGAACTGTGAGATACAGAATGTATTGAATGATTTTTAAATAACTTATTTGTATAATAATGCAGAAAATAAGTATTTGGTCAATAACAAAAGTTCACCTCAATACTTTGTAATGTAACCTTGGTTGGTTAAATATTTCCTGTAGGTCTTCACCAGGTTTGCACACACTTTTGCTGGTATTTTGGCCCATTCTTCCATGTAGATCTTCTCAGGAGCTGTGATGTTTTGGGGCTGTCGCTGGGCAACAGTGACTTTCAACTCCCTCCATAAATTCTTTATTGGATTGAGGTCCGGAGACTGGCTAGGCCACTCCAGAACCTTGAAACGATTTTTATATAGCCACTTTTTCATCGCTCGGGCAATGTCTTTGGGATCATTGTCCTGCCAAGTTTCATCTTCAATGCTCTTACTGATGGAAGGAGGTTTTTGCCCCAAATCTCACGACACATGGCCCCAAGATCTGTCGTCCTGTCCACTTTGCAGAAAAGTTACACCAAAGCATAATGTTCCACCCCCATGCTTCACAGTGGGTATGGTGTTTTTGTGATGCAACTCAGCATTTTCCCCCTCCAAACACAGCAAGTGGTGTTTATACCAAAGACTACCATTTTGGTGTCATCTGACCATATGGCATCCAGATTGTCTCTGGCAAACTTTAGATGGGCCTGGACATGTTTATACCATGGCTTAAGCAGCGGGACCTTTCCATGATGACATAGTGTGTTACTAATAGTTACCTTTGTTACCACTGTGGTCCCAGCTGTTTTCAGGTCATTGACCAGTTATACCAGGATAAAACATTTATACTGTTTCTGTTTAAACAGAGGAAAAGGAAAGTAATGTATATAACTTACATTAACATTCATATTATTTCCTGCAATTAGGTGCCATGTCATTGGTTTATTTCAGTCAACACAAGATTTGGTCCATGAGGAAGGGTCACCATCTGTCAGGTATTTATCAAAAAATTTATGAAATCCAATTTCCAATATCTTTGTGTGTATACTCTGTTAAAAAAATATACACTTACAAGCATCAACACCTGTTTTTTTTTCAAACCAATAAATACTTTAAACGGTTCTTTCAAAGTATTTCACTGAACCAATGAACCCATTTGAAGTAATTAGGAATTTACTACTTACTACTCTGCAATGTAAACATTACAGGAAGTTTCGCAGCATCTGGTCCCGTATCAGCAGGCTGGGGTACAATTTTCTCCACCAAGCCATCAGACTGCTGAACACTGACCACAACACCTTACAGACACGCTACTGTCACGTGCACTCCATACTGCATATTTGCACTATTTTATATTTTTATTTTTTTACATCTATTGTGGACAATCTGAATGTGTTAACATATGCACATACACACCCTCACTGTTGAAGTGCAATATTGTTATTTTGTATTGTGTGTATCTTGCACACAAGAATTTCCCTCACATGTGCTGTGCTAATGCACCAGTAACATGATGTGACAATAAATTGAATTGAATTGAATTGAATTGAACTGAACTGAACTGAACTAAATTGAATTGAATTGAATTGAATTGAATTGAATTGAATTGAATAGTCAGCAACATCAACACTAGAGAAACACCTGACAATATAAACCTTTCATTGCTAATTTATACCCAATAAGAACAACTTGGACCGTGACCTCTCAAGACCACACTAAAGCAATTATCTTCAGTAATGCAATGCAGGCTACATTTATCTGAATCAATATGCATCTTTTGTTTATCCTCCTTTCTCAAAGCTTACTCCATGGTTATTTTTGTTTATAGATACTCTGGTAGTCATCTGCCCCTGCTTCTTCCTCACCACTGTCATTTCCTTATGAGCCTTTACCTTAGCGTATCCCACAGTCAACCCTGCACAATGTCCTTTTTTAAAGAAGTGGATATCTGATCTATACTCTTTTAGCTCACTGTCTACCACTTGTTTGTTCATGTCTTTGTCTAAAACACAATCTGGAATGCATTCCCGTTTTGATTCTTGGTTCCTCTCTGAGTTACTTCCTCCTGGTTTTTCTCTACTGCTTTAACCCCCTGGCCTGAACATCAGAGCTCTGTAAAGCTGCTTTATTACAATAGGTACTGTAAAGAGCTCTGGCAATGAACTTACTATACTTATTAGCATCTTCACAACTTAAATGGAAGTGGAGAAGGACATTGCATAAAATGGAGAAGAAAACATCAACAACAACAACAAAAACTCTTTATTTTTGCATTGAAGATGAGCTAACTGAAGTAGTCAGGCAAACCTCCTTCATTAATCTTTATTAACCAAACTTCCCTTATGCTTCTTTCACTTTGTACCTGCAAATACTGCAAATTCTGCAGATACTTTAGGAAGTTATGAAAAACATATTTAAAAAAAAAAAGTTCAGGAAGCTTCTTAGAAATTTTCATCATCATCTTTCATTTCCTTTAGCAAAGTTTTCATAGCAACCAAAACTCCACCTCCTCTCAGTTCCTACCTCTATTATGGTAAAGGGAGTGGTCCAAGATGAGAAGCTGCCGAGAAGTCCTTCAAAAGTTGTCAGACTTCTCTCTCTTCCTAAACTACAATAATCTAACCCAGGGTTGGCAACAGGGAGGATGAGGGAACCAAAACCCACAATTCAGACCAGTTATTGGATCCTGCATTATAAATGGAAAGGGACACAGGAAGACCTGCGTTGTGACCCTCTTTCAGCTTGGCCCAGGCTTTCTGTTTGTTTGTTAATTTATGGGAACATAAACCCTCAGTTTAATTCAATTATTGGATACAGTAGAACTCTCACGAGATCCACACCATTGTACGGCTATAGTGTTAGATTTGGAGGACTGGTGCCCAGCACAGTTTGGTAGTTCCCATCTTCAAACACACTCACTAAACCTGCAAATTAACAGGCGAGTTGAACCAGGTGTGGACAACAGCCCTCTATATCTAACACTATAGCCATACATGAATGGTGTGGATCTCCTTTTGGGTTTTGGTTCCCACAACCAACCAACCAACCAACCAACCAACCCAACCAACCAATCAACCAACCAACCAACAATCAACCAAACAACCAACCAACCAACCAACCAACCAACCAACCAGCCAACCAACCAAACAGGATGCCTGTACCAGGCTGAAAGAGGGTCATAGCGCAGGTGTCCATTTTCACCTCCATTTAGAGCATTTAAAACTGAGGCCACAGTTCAACTTTGGGTCCATCAGACCAGAGAATTCTGTTCCTCACAGCCTGAAAGACCTTCCTGTTTTTCTTTTTTTGCAAACTCCAAGCAGGCGTTCATGTGTTTGGCACTGAGGAGAGGTTTCTATCTTGCCCTTCTGCCATAAAGGTCAGATGTTCCCATCTTCACATGGGATCTTTGAAGCTCAGTCAGAGTGACCATCGAATTCTTGGTGACCCCTCTCACTAAGGCTTATGCAAATGTGATATTTCAGTTTTTTATTTACAGAATTGTCTAAAACTCTGATTTGACTTTGTCATTATGTTTTACTTGCTGTAGATTAAAATAACAATAAAAAAGAATTCAAACAACTGTAGCATCAGCAATATATATGTATATATAGCATGAAATATATGAAATATGTAAAAATATGCAAAAGAGAGAGCACACTTAAATACACACTTAAGCATATTACACTAAATAAGTGATATCTATAAATATATAAAAAGTCTCTACACTAAACAAGTTGCGAGTGCATTGTGGGAATGGTGTGTGTAAGACATTGTACCAGGTCTAAGTTATTAGTTTATTGTGACAAGACAAAGACAAGACAGAGGTTGACCACTTGAGCTCCTGCAGTTACGGTTCTGATGCTGCGGAACCAGAGAGCAGGAAGGAGAACAGTGCATGTGAGGGGTGGGAAGTGTCCGTCATGATGCTGTTTGCTCGACGGATGATGTGTTTCTGGTAGAGCTGGGAGATTAAAGGGAGAGGGACCCTGATCCTCACCTCAGGGCCTTCTGCTCAGCGTTTCCTTTTTATAATTCTTTATTTGTCATATTTTTCTTGGTTATTTGTGATCCCCTATCCGAAAGCAGCTAGCAGTTATTTAGTTCCGTTGTCCAGCTATAGCAAGTCCACCTTACTTCTTCATAGAGCAAAATATCTTAGTATTTGTTTCTTAATGTATTATATAGAAATATTGATCAGCTGTATATTCCACTACAAAAAGTGCAAAAATGTTTCTTTTTTTTTTAATGTTGTACAGTATGAAACACTGAATAAAAAGATCTTGCATTAATTTATATTATCATTAAAAAATTGCTCTTGCATTTTTTTCCTGCTACATCTTATCAGATCATATCAGCCACTACTTTGCCTTCACAGTGACTTTCCACTGTACACAAGAAATCCCTGTCATGAAGCAAGTGCTACTGCGTTTGCACTTTGCAACGTGTTGTAGATATCCTAGTGATAAAAAGGGAGCTCACGGCACCTCATATATTTGCATATATTATTTTTTTGGTATTTTTAGACAGGCCTCTTCTATCCCTGCTTATACATCTCTTTTAAAAACCAATCTCTTCACCCTGGCATTTCACATCCTTTGAGATGTTAATTTTAGCTCTTTGTACTTTTAAGGCAATTTTTATTTATGTATCATGTGTTTTATTCATTCGTTTTATTGTATGTGATTTCATTCTTTTGAAATTTCGAATGTATTTATTTTTTACTTATTTACTGTACAGCACTTTGGTCTTGTGCTGGTTGTAAAGTGCTTTATAAATAAAACTGGATTGAATTTGCAACTGATGTATGTCAGAGTTTTTAGAAAACATAACCCAAGGTAACCTGCACTTTCAAGATAAAACGCCTGAGGTTTCCTGAGTCCTACCCCTTCTACGTCCCACTGATAAGAGCAAACTGCTAAATGATATTTGTATTGCACAACACATGCAAAAAGTCGATGATGTGGCTTTATTTTCACGAGCTAATGCTAAGTATGAAGTGTAAGGCCTAAATAATATTTATGAGTATCTATTTGGTTGGCAGGAAAAACAAACAGACTTGCCATTTTTAATAAGAAGAAGGGTATTTTGGGTGAAACATGCAAATGTTTTACACAGTAAAAGTTTGTAGCCTGGCTTAGTGACTTTTGAAGCCATTTGCTGTGGAGTGTTGCATGGCTAAAGAAAAAGTGAATGTAAAAATGTCAACAGGCTCTGTTTGGCATGTGGTTTTGGTTGCTTTGTCAGTTCTCAGTCTAGCTGTCCACTGTGGTTCAGCTCAGACTCAACTAACTCGATCAGTCGAAACCACAGTAACATGCAGAGAGTTTTAACATTCTGTCTGTTCATTTTCTTGTTTTACCTTTTGCTTAATGGAAGCAAAGAGCAAAGACTTGCAGAAATCAAGCATGTACTCGCACTCGCTAGCGTTGTGGAGCTCCATCCAGTTGTTTTGGCATGAGAAGTAGTAGTGTTTGTGATCCAAAGCTAATCATTTAACATCAGTACCTGATCTCACTGATTTTGCTTGTGGCTGAATGTTGCATACTTGCATTTCCCATGTGTTTTCTTTAAGTTTGTCTTTGAATGTGTCTACATCAGAGAGATACACAAACGGGTCATAAACGGGTGCATCACTGTGCTCCTGATTGGGTGTAGAATTACCAAAGAACAAATCTAAAAGAACCAACATGAAAACACTGAAAATAACAATAAAAAATAGCAATAAATACTAATAATAAACTATTAATGAATGAGGCCTAATGTTCTAATGGCAAGTCTAAAACCTTATCTGTAAAGGGATTGTAGTGCATGCTAAGAATATGGGACTACATTTCCCATAATGCAGTGCTTGTAGTACACACAGTTGCTATAATATTAGGTAACCAAGGAAGATAAAGTTGCTAATTGTGAGCAGTGATTTGTGCATGAACAAGCGTTAAACACTAGTAATAACCCAAGCTTTGGTTCAGACAGTGAACACATCCCGGTTAACTGGCTCTGCCTTGATTTACCAGAAGCAAGAGATTAGTCACCCAACCTGTGGCTACAACTTGATTTAAATCTACCACCAGAGGGAGATAGAGACTGGCATCTTACTAATCTCTACAGCCAGGTAGGGGTGGGCCAAAATATCGATATATCGACATCCTTGCTCACGCGATACGATTACGAT
>JBBIGC010051239.1:0-11394 GCA_037576955.1 Lepidarchus adonis | reverse complement strand
TCGTCGCGAGTGTAAACAAACAGCCGCTCCGAGCTGCCGGCCGCTTTAGCATCAGCGGCACCCGTCCGCTCCACGCACATCTCCGCCAGCCGACAAAACGAAGCAAAACTCTCTCAAACGCTGAAGTATGAGAGGGCACCATGTCCTTGACAATAGTCCAGTTCAACACGAAGAAAAAGACACAAAAAACAGTAGTGACACGTAAAAGAAATGCGAAAAACACGAGGACAGTGACGGAGCAGTCGTACATACGTGCTGCACGGCTTGCGCCTGCGCACAATGAAGATATTGCATCCACAGAAATATTATGAAAAATAAAAAACAACTTTTGCTTTAATTACAGCCTTGGGTCTGTTGGGATACTTTGCTATCAGATTTAGTGATTAGTGATTCGTGATTTCCGATCACATAAGCTGTTCACTGTTCAAGCTGTTCACTGTTCAATTTTAGTCCAATTGGATGATGAGCATTGGTGGACAGCTATCTTCAGATCTTTCCACAGATTTTCAATGGAATTTAGGTCTGGGCTCTGACTGGGCCACATGAGGGCTTTCACTTTATTCTCCTTCAGCCCTGTGTGGGCAATTGTGATGTGTGCTTTGGGTAATAGTAGTGTAGAAAGGATCCTAGTAGTACCAAAGACTTGCCACTACTTTCTTTTGAACTTTCCTGTGCTGTTTGGAATTGGAAAAGCTTATTTGTTTTTTTTATATGCATCTTCTGCCTTGTGTTTATCCACAACTCTATCCCTGAGATATTTTGAAAGTCAGTTGTTTGTGGTCATTTGCTCTACCAAGCTAGGGATTTCTCCTTAGTAAAGCATAATTGTTTTTATGCTTTACTAATCATACTGATTATAATTGATCACCGGTGGAAACCAGTAACCATGGTCTGCAATCTAAATAGTGGGGAGTAGTGGGGAATTATTTTATAAATATTGTTTAGGAAGGTATTTATTATTTAGGAAGATACTTTAAGTCTCTGTATTTCTTGTTTTGTTTTTTTAATTATTATTCTGAAGTATAACCGTGATATTTGTCACTGGGAAGTTGGAAAAATATTGGTTTGTGTGTTTTCATTGTGTTTTACATTTAACTGTAAAGTGAAATTAAGGAATATTTCAAAGGAGGTAATTCTTTTCTATACCCACTGTACATGCTCAAAACTTCTTTTAATGCACAGAAAAAAAAATTCATTAATCTGGAGACTGGTGGGTGTAGTATGACCTGTTGTGAGCTATACAATTAAACCTAATACACAGTGGATGGCCATTTCCAACAACACCAGTAAATCCTCTTCATAAAGCAGTCATGTAGTCACAAAAATTGATTCTGCATCAGCAGTCCTACTCTTCATGTATGTAAAAGCAGACTCTATAGTGTGAAACAGTTAGCAGGGTGAAGAAGTGTGTTGAATGTGTTTACAGAACAGATTTGGGTGACTTGGTGTCTAATATTTATAGCTACATTAGCTTTGTGGCTCCAGCACTGTCCAGCACACAGACCTTCGCTGTTCCACCAATACACAACGCTGGCCTTTCAGACTGTATGCCTCGTACTGTATTTTTGACTAGGTTTGTGTGTGCACACAGTGGATCACGTACAGAGATAATGGAGATTTTAAACACATCATGTGTCAATGCTAGACTCAAAATAGTCCTCCTGTCCCTTGTCCTAAACTCACCACTGATGAAGGACTGGAGGATGACCAACATATTCGGTGCATTCATGTTGCCGGGTGTTTGTGACATAACTCAAAATTTGCACCCAAGGTTCATTGATTCATGTGGGGAGTGAAAGCTAGTCTGTCACAACGAGTAGCTCTTGTTGGGCAAAATATTAATACTGACTGATAGAAAAGGGTCAAACACAGCCCATCTCAGCCAGAGCTGTTTCAGCAAAATTAGGGAGTCATGCTTCATATTAGGCTGTGGTCTTAATGTTATGGCTGATGTAAATTCCTTTTCCCCCAAATTCAGTTCAATTCAATTTTTCAGTTTGTGTATAAGGTATACTGTTTCAATACTGGCTTCAGTTTAGTTGTTTTAGTTTGTGAAGCTACTTTTTCTTGTTAAAATTTTAAACTCAGAATTGATTTGATTTGTTTTCTACTTTTTTCTTTTAAAATAACCACACTGCAGTTTATTTATGTGAATCAGTGAACCCAAGTTTGTCTTATTCAATTGTACGTAAAATTGAAATTGTACAAAAAACTGCACCAAATCTGAAAATAAAGGTTTTGAGTCTAAACCTTCTCAGAGCTATGGTAAAGTGATTAGTATGAGGGTCATGGAATGTAGTAATAAAACAGTTTTGGCTTTATGTTCAATAGTTGTGAGCAGTTCTGCCTATGAGTTTCTTTAGGACTGAACATTTCACTTCAGACCATTCTGAATTTTCATTAACATCATGACTGTGAATTGTGTGGATATTTAACAATGAAAATTCTGTAACTTAAGGATCAGAATTGGACCAGGTTTAATACAGCCAATACTGTTCCAGTAAAACATTTCATGACTCCCATAACAGTCTTTTAAATTGAGTCAGAAATTTGTGCAAAAAAAGTGCAGTAAGTGCTCAACGCACCACATTATCATAGTGTAAAGGAAGTTGTTTAACATCACACTTGCATTAGTTATCACTTCATGTCTGCCTGAGCATGTGTCTGTACATGTTAGACGTGTGGACCATTGTTTGTTTCTCCTGAAGATAAGCATATTTCAGCACTCTGCCTGACTGTCTGCCTCTGCCTGACTGTCTGCCTCTGCCTCTGTTTAGGGGGGAGTGAGGGTCAAGGCCGGATTCTCCAGCGATTCCCAGAGAAAGACTGGGAGGATAACCCCTTCCCCCAGGGCATTGAGCTGGTGAGTATACAAACACACAAACACAGACACACACACACACACACACACACACACACACATCCCTACACATACGCTGGAGGGATCAGTTTAACCTAGAATTCTGTATTTACTAAGAGCATGCCCTCTCTCATAATTAAAGTAAGCTTCATAAACCTCGTAAATGCTCTGTGAACATTTACATATTTCTTTGTGCTGGTGCCATACAAATATTATTATTATTTGTAAGGCCATTTTAAATCCTATTTTCATAGGCTAAAGGCTGTCCTTGCATTTTAGGAAGCTAGTTGTAGTATTTTCCCATATTTTTCCTCATAATTTCAGGCTTTTTAAGGAAACCAAACGTAATATTTTATTTGCTTTAATATTTTGATGGCTCAGACTTACTCATAGTTAATCTTGTTCTCTCGCTCTCTCAGTTCTGTCAGCCCAGCGGATGGCAGCTGGTTCCTGAACGGCTGCCCTCCTCCTTCTATGTGGCCGTTCTTACGGACATCAACTCCGAACGCCATTACTGTGCCTGCTTCACCTTCTGGGAGGCTGTAGAGAACTCTCAGGTGAGAAGATGGGAAGCACCGAGACATTGGACAATGTTAATGTTCACATTTATCCAGTTAACATGTTTTGCTGATCCTGTTGTTCGTGCAAATGTTGAATATGCACCACCTGCGGATTAAATCATTAGAAAAGCATTTTTTTTCATGTGTGTAGCTGCAGAAGGAAGAGCCCAGTGAGGCTGATGAGGATGAGACTCCCGAGCTTCTCCAACCAGTGCAGCTCTATGCCCCAAGGAGCCTGGTTCTGGTGTCCCGCCTGGACCACACTGAGGTGTTCAGGGTGAGCTCACGCACATGCACCTATCTAATTGCATGCCTTAATCTTAAAGCAGTGCAACCTCAAGCCTCTCTCTCTCCTGGTTTGTTCACTGCAGAACTGCCTGGGACTCATCTACACCGTACATGTGGATGGCCTTAATGTTCCCTTGGAAACAGTGATTGGAAATCTCCTAACCTGCGTCATTCCCATTGCTGGAGGATCTCAGGTGAGATCATACACAAATGTACATACATACTTTTGCAATGTGCCATGCCTGTTAACAGCTACTCCAGCATGTTAGTGGGTGTATCATGCAAGACAGACTTATGTGCCAGGGCAGAAGAACAGCAGAGCCTGGAGAGAGCATGGGGCTTTTAACTGAACCTCCAGAGTTGCTTTCTGTTTAAAATGCCATTGTCTCTTCCTTTGTGTGTGTGTGTGTGTGTGTACATGTGTGTATGTGCATGTACAGATGAATACAGATTAAAGGAACCTTTTTTATGTTGGATTAATTCCACTCATGAGTGGATGACACAGTTTACCCTTAAAGCAGCCATAGTCTTAATCTCCCTCTCTTTCTGTGTTTCTTATTACACATGGATAACCCACAAAACACCCAGTATCTTTTTAGCCCAGTTTAACTCAGTGTAGTTTTTGATTAATGTGCCTTTGTTTCTCACTTTTAATAATAATAATAATATCAATAATAATAATATTGTCGCCACAGAATGAAAACGTATGTGGGACTATTCATGGTTTGGTTGATATTTAAAGTGGGAAAAAGTATCATACACGCTGTATACTGTATTAAGTATCATAAATATACCAGTATATATTTTTCCAGAAGAAAAGATGTAGAAAATGGACATGTTAAATGAATTATGACTGTCTTTGGTACATAAAACCACACACATCATAGCATAATTGGATAAAATATAGGATATGTGCCTTTTTGCATGCATTTATTCGATTGCTGCCAGTGTTGAAGTCCTACAGACATGACAACAGTATTGTCTGATTAATCCTGGTTCCAGCTTTGACAGTTGTGCTGTGGTTACTATGTTAATAATATCAGTCATAATTCAGTATGATACACATCAATGATTCGCTTGAAGTTGAAACCCTCCTCCTGTGTGTTACAGATTAATGATCCCCCAGTCTGTAATTTAACTGACTGGCTTCTGGGTTGTTTCCAGGTAACAGTTACCTTTTTAGCAGCTTCAACCAATCAGCTTATCATGATTCTGCCTTTTCAATGAACAGAAATATTTAGAAATCATTTTACAAAGACAAAGTTTATGTTTTATTGATTAGTATTTATTGCTGCAATTTTATAACAAATTTGCATTTGCTCACTGTAATTTTTGCACTTAATCAACCAATCACAAATCCCTGTTCAAAAACTTTTTTTGACTTGAGAGGTTTTCATTGGTGGACTGGAAGAGATTTGTGCTTGCTGCACAAAAACACACAATCTGTCCTAGTGCACTATTTTTCCAACACACACACACACACACACACACACACAGGGGCTTATGGGGGCACTGTTTGTATCTTGGCCCAGTGGACAGTGGGGGTGAACATATGGGCTGGCAGGGTGGCAGATGGTGTCTAAGCAGGCCACAGTGTGTGTGAATGGCAGTCTCAAAAACGCACACACATACATATGTACACACAGCCCTGTTCTAAGCGCTCTAATCTGATGCAAACACCCTAACGCTCTATTTTTAGCACTCAAAAAATTATTATTACACTGAAATGTGATCTTTTGGATGTGATCTAAACACACAGGCTAAAGTCACATCTGCCATTAACCATGTATGTTGGACGATCCAATCACAGGTACACATCTCTCAGTTTGTACATTCACATCTGGAATGATTGTGTCACACTTCCCCACTGTATATGAAAAAAAAAATTACATTTGCATAAACCAAATGTGTTATTGATTTGATCCTTCTCAAGGCAGTGGTGCATTTTGTTGTGCCTGTAAAAATGAAATGAACAGATCACAATACGTATGGAACCTGTGTCTGAATAGTTGAATGAAACTTCCCTAATTTGGTGAAGTGAATCCACTTTCTGGACAAGTCTACGACTCAATTTAGCAAGGCCGTGGGCTAAAGATCATGTGAAATCAGTGCAGGCAAATATGAATGAAAGTTTCACATAGCCTGGGTCTTTTCCTTGGCATCTTCCAGGAAAATAATGACTTTAATACAATGCCATTGTCGCTCAAATGAGTACCAGATGGAGGTGGTTTTTGTTTAGTTTTCTTTCCTTCATGGGAAACTGTTTAAAAGGTTACCAGCAGAGTTGTTTTTTGCAGAGAAAAGCAGTTATGTAGATCATCCTTCACATTGGTGTACACACTGCTAAAAGAATGTGATCGCATTTGAATGTAGTCTGAACAACCAGATCTCAGAGTTTCCTCAGTGAGTGATGCATTCACACTTGTACGTGTACAGATTAGAAGTGTAGCTACAGATCTAATCAAAACGTATAGCAACCTAAGCGAGGTACAAGTTGCAGACGTAATTTCTAGTTGATTGGTCTAATTGATGCCTATATTACACACATTAGACCTTTTTATTCTACCAAACCAAAATTGTATTTTGTGCTGTATTTGGCTATTAGCATCTGGATATTTTTTACATCTCAGGCTAAAAGGCTTGGGTGATATGCTGGTGTACTGCAGTACTTAGAAATGTGCACACCCCCCACCCCCTTTGCCATTTTGGCAACTGTGACTTTTGCACCATTTGGTTTGCAATAGAATGTAACCAGTGAGGAATAAATATGGGATTGGTTTTTACTCAGATAAGCAAAACCAATCCACAATCACAAACATTTTTAAATGGGTTTTTGACACATCGAGGTTTGTCACACATACTGGCTATATTGTGGCAAAAGCTGGTGCAGTAACTACCATAGTTTACCTTATTAATGTAATGCTCAACTCTGCAGGAATGTCAGATACATTTGCTTCTTTATATATTCTCATGTACTACTACCTGTCTAAATAGATTAATGTGTATTAACACCCATTACTAGCTATTTTCAGGCCTACGTTTGGGCCGTACTATTTTGATAAATAAATGTGTATAATAAAATAATACAAATAAAGTGGTATTGCCAGGAAAGGATGTGTAACTGTGATATTTACCCAAACTCTTATATTATAAATAGTGTTGAGTGACTGGTTGTCCTTAGTTCTCTCAAATCTGTTGTTTTCATTGTGTAGTAAAATTTGTTGAGTAGTTGGATAGATGCATTCTGGTCAAGGTTTTGGTTAAAAGTCTTGGATTCCTTGTCTTGACCTGTATATAGATTTACATTACATTCACTCATGAGCCCTCAGTCCTCCTGTGCTCTCAGTATCTATATTAGCAGTAACAGCCAGTAAAAGTCGTTGTACTGGAACTTTGGACACTTTGCTTCATGCCAACCTCTAGCACACTTCCCTGCAGCCTGCATCATCTTATTGCCTACATCTGGGCCTGCTTTGTGAGTGCTGAGAGAAAAAGAAAGGAAAGGTGCTCTTGCCAATTACTAAAGAGAGAATTGAGGCCTGCAGATTTGCATGTGTCTGAGAAAGGAGGGAGGGTGAAAAGTTTGTGAGAGAAAATGAAAGTGATATTTATTGGCATAGTGTGTCTGCAGATCCAGTTAGTCTCCAATGTAATTTTCAGCATCCTGGAGGGCATTTGTTCCTTTGCCAGGACCAGAGTCAAGGAACTCTTCTTCTGTTTGTTTTCCCTGAGAATAGCTTACCAGGAGTTCACTTCATATTAAAACCCCAGTCTTGCGCAGTTATACAGTTTTTCATGTCACTTGATGTTTAAAACAGGCTCATTGTAAAAGTATGATCAATCAATGATTTACCAGTTATCTGATAAAGTCTGACCTTGTCCTTTAGCGCTACTGACCCATTTGAGCAACATGTCTTTAATGTATTGTCACATTTGTTTGCTTTTTTGCTATTGTATTTTATTATATTTTTGTCTTTTTATTTGTACCCTGGCGTGTCTTAACTCTTTCGTGTGCTGTTTTGTCTGTGTGTGTATATGTGTGTGCTTGTGTGTCGCTAATCTAGCCAGACCAGGAGGACAGAGAGGAGAGCTTGGTACGCCCGACTTGATTCTGTTTAGTTCTTCTTTCACTATCAACACTGCTGCCACTCTCTAGGTTTCTCTCCTCCAATCAAAAGAACCCTGGCATCCTGAGAACCAATCAGTTTGCAATGCCTGTGGTTGTTCCATGTATTTGATCCAATCTTTCAAACATCCACTGGCTAACATTTATTTATAAAAATACACAGCTAGCATTCTTCCACTGATTGGATCAAAGACAGACGGATGTGGGATATGTGGAAAAGTGGTCCAGCTTTGCTGTCAATGCTGTGGCTTCAGATGCATGTGCTGCTGCTTCTGCTAGCCTAACTCCTGTAGCCACATTTTTTGTATGGCCGTGTTTGATAGATGGACATGGTTTGTCTATACACATTTATGTGAGCATTGAATGTGTATGTTTGAGGCCTTCTTAACAATTGTGACTCATTTGCCCATGAGTGCTTATGTAAAAACAAAATGGGGGTGCGTCTACTTTTCATGGTAACCCTACCATTGATTAGACTGTAGAGCTGTCCTGATTTCTCACTTTAGAAAAGTCGCAATGCCTTAGAGTTAAATGTGGATTACTTGTTTTTAATTTGCATGTTGTAATTTTTCCAATGCAGAATTTGGGATGGCCTATACATGGATTAGAAAAAGATAACTTGCATATTTTAAGTACATTTTATTTATATAAAAAAAACAAATGCTGCAATAACCACAAAGAAAAATGTATACATTTTAAAATAAATTAATTACTCTAATAAATAGAATAACTTGCGTAAGGTTAAAAATCACCTAGTCACATTTTATACATTAAAAATGTTTTCATTAGGCATAAATGGTTATAAAGTTATAAATGGGGCACATATTTGATCTTCAAGAAGAGAAGATGGACAAATATTTTATGTGTTTTTAATCTATCTAATCTAATATATTTTGTGTTTAAAATTATCCCATGCTACTTTTTTACGGGAATGGGAATTGGTCTCGCATCTCTTCCCCATTTTCTTTGCTCTGTGCGCGCACGTGTGCGTGTCATCAGTTGCTGAGTCAAGGAACAAAGTAAATGTGCAAACTCCAATGAGATTCTCCAGTCGATTGCATGTTGTCAGTTTAGCACACAAGTAAAAGCAACAGTGCAATGGGAAATCACTTGGACATGAAATAAGACATACTAACAATTGTATTTATGATATACATGATATGTTAAAGTAAAGTGAAAGTGCCTATTTGTCATTGTGATCACACCATCATACACCACAACATAATGCATCTAACCCATCACATGTGCACACATGGGGCACCAGGCAGCTCTCAGCAGTGTGGTGAGAGTAGTACCTTGCTTAATGGTGCCTCAGTGGTGCCCAGCCTGGACAACCTTCTAATCGAAGGGGCAAAGTCCTAACCGCTAGGCCACCACTGACCACTACCTATATTATCATTGATCATTTTTTAAGTTCACCCTCATTCAAGTGATTATCCTGTTTACATTCATGCAAATAGAAAAAAACTTTTTTAAACCCAATTACCAAAAAAGCTGAGAATTTGCATAAAATGCTATGAAAACAAGAATATGAGATTTGTTCTTGAACTGATTAAAGTTCAAAAGAATAATTTCTAATGTCACTAGCCAGCTATATATATATATATATATTACACAAGCACAGTATCTCACAAAAGTGAGTACACCCCTCACATTTTTGTAAATATTTTTTTATATCTATTCTTGGTACAACACTGAAGATATGATGATTTGATGCAATGTAAAGTAGTCAGTGTACAGCTTTTATAACAGTGTAAATTTGCTGTCCCCTCAAAATAACTCAACACAGTCATGTCTGGCAACAAAAGTGAAAATGTCCAAATTGTGCCCAAAGTGTCAGTATTTTGTGTGGCCGCTAATTATTTTCTAGCACTGCCTTAACTCTCTTGGGCATGGAACTCACTAGAGCTTCACAGGTTGCCCCTGGAATCCTCTTCCACTTCGACATCACATTGCTGGTGGATGTTCAAGACTTTGTGCTTCTCCACCTTCCGTTTGAGGATGTCCCACAGTCCAGCACCTTTACTCTCAGTTTCTTTACCATGGCAGTGGTCGTCTTGAAGGTGTGTTTGTGGTGGTTATCATGTTGGAACAGGAACCCCACACCTGAGAGCTGAGTCACATGACACCGGGGAGGAAAAATGGCTGACTGGTCACAATTTGGACATGTTCATGTAGGGGTGTACTCACTTTTATTGTCAGCGGTTTAGACATTGTGTGTTGAGTTATTTTGAAAGGGCAGCAAATTTACACAATTTATACAAGTTGTACACTGACTACTTTTTAGTGTGTTGCAGGCTTAAAATTCTAAATTTTAAAAACACACAGTTTAAGTGGAAACATAGAAAATATTGTCTTAACTTTTGTCAGTTAAATATAATTTCACACTTTCTTGTTTTTATTGCATTTTATGAAAAATTCGCACCTTTTCTAGAAATAGGGTTTGTATAGTTTGAATACGCTTAATTTGTCAGATGGTAGAACTATTACAAACTGGGATATTTTTAAAAATATATTTTGTAGTATCGGTATAATGTAGTAACATTATTGTAAAAACATTATATAGACTGCTGCTTATAGTCTTTTGTGGTCTGGTAATAACTATGCATACTTAATAATAAAAAAAGTAATCAAGTGACAGCCCTACTTAATAGTCCCTACTAGCCTTTTTATATTGCTTGACACATTAACACATTTCATGAATTGTTCATGTAAACTCATGAAAATTAATTATAAGTCTTTGTGTATCATACATCTGCTTTGTAGCTCTTGCTGCACTTGTTTTGTGGTATTTATGTCTATGTATGCACTGCTGGGCTTGTTAATGCACTTATGAGCTAATATTAAGCATTTCCTCTGTTGAAACTCTCTGAAGGTGCACCTCACCTAATGCAATCATTCACAATTGCAACTTCCTATTCTGCTATTTAAAGAGGGTTATTTTAACTCACTACACTTTGATATCTCCTTTCTTTTTGATATGAAGTGTTTATGTGTGTCTGATGCATTTTTTAGGTTATACATAAATTGCAGTAGTACCAACATTAATATGATGCTCATAGTAATATTACATTACTAATGCTTGAAGATAAGAATTTCTACTATTGTAGTATTAAAATATATTAATTCATTACTCATTAGATTATTTTCTACTCCTCTGTCTCTGATCATCTTGAACGTGATGCCCCATACAAGAATTTTTGATGTTGTTTTTAGAGTGAACAAATCTTGCATGAACCTCCTGCCTATTAATGATAGTTGAGACTAATCCAGCTTGGTTAACACTTTCATTTGTGCTTTAAATTAGATTGATATATTGTGTGGTTTTAACTGGGGAATGACCAGACTTTGTAGCATATCTGCTAAACCTCTGGTCTAATTAACCACCATTAATGGCATTAATTCTGGGTGCTGACTTTCACCCAATGCATTAACACTAACCTGGAACCCTTTTTGTTGTTATGGACCCATTAAGCCTGGATTCCAGGTTTAAATCTTCTATAAATCCTCTCTCTCTCTCTCTCTCTCTCTCTCTCTCTCTCTCTCTCTCTCTCTCTCTC
>JBBIGC010051220.1:0-11396 GCA_037576955.1 Lepidarchus adonis | reverse complement strand
AAATTTACGGCAACATCAAACAGAGACAAAGATAGAAAAGCACACAGAAACACACACACACACACACACACACACACACACACACACACACACACACACCACATGGGTTATATATATTTAATTGTTCATATGTAATAATAAGTTTACATATGATGACAGAATGTATGATGTCTTTACCATTAAGACGTGGAAAAGCAAAGAAAAACCCACAAATAACTTCAGGTGAAATACAGGGCTCTGAAAAATGTGGTGTGGCTGTTTGAAGATGCACAATAAGGAGGCACTTGAAGAAAGACGGGCTGCATGGTCGAGCTGCCAGAAGAAAGCCACAAGAAAGGCACAGGAAATGTGGTCAGAATTGATGGCAAGATGAATCCAGTAGTTTATCAAAAAATACTGGAGGAAAATTTGCACTCATCAGCCCGGAATGGGACGTACTTGGACATTCCAACATCATAATGATCCAAAACGCAAGGCCAAGTCGACCTGTCATTAGCTAAAGCAACATTAAGTGAAGTTTCTAGAGTGGCCACCTCAATCTCCTGACCTCAATATCATTAAGCCACTCTGGGGAGATCCTCGAAACTAATGCTAATGCTGCTGCTAATGCTACTGCTACTAATGCTACTGCTGCTAATGCTACTGCTGCTGCTAATGCTACTGCTACTTATGCTACTGCTGTGGCTAATGCTACTGCTACTTATGCTACTGCTGTGGCTAATGCTAATGCTGCTGCTAATGCTACGGCTGCTACTGCTGCTCTCGTGGGAGTCCTGTATTACCATAAAGCATTTAGTAGACATTCAACTACATTCTACTACAGACAAACGTACAAAAAAGGCACCAGCACCATAACCACGACCCCCGTGATCCATTAAGAAAGCTTACCACCCTGCACACATTTAGGGCCCGCACCAATGGGGGTGAGATAATAGGGTTTGACTGTATATGTAAGTATCTATATGTAATAATACACACCATATGTATTATATACATGTAAATATCTGTAAGTAATAATATGTTAGTGTCTATATGCAATAATAGTATGCCCCATATGTTTTATATGTATGTATAAGTAATAACAATACGCCTCATGTGTATTATATATGTAAAAGTCTATATGTAATAATATGCACTGTAGGCAGAGCAAGGCAAGTTTATTTATACAGCACATTATCATACACATGGTCATTCAATGTGCTTTACAGGATAAATGTATGTGTCATACAGTCTTGATCAAATGTTTAAAACCACTTGATCAGCTGTTCCAGTTTAAGTGTTGTTGTCAATAAATTGCTCAAAAAATGTTGTGTCTCACTCCCAGTTCTTCTTGCAGCTGTTGAAGCTCTACTTGGAACCTTGTTAAGATACAACCATGCAACATATGATTTTTTGCCATTTGTCAAGTCTTAACCTTTTAATCTGAACTATATACTGTATATATATATGTGTGTGTGTGTGTGTCTGTGTGTGTGCGTGTGTGTCTATATGCAATAATTGTTGTAGTTACTTTTAATGCCATAAATAAAAAAATAAACAATTAAAACATTATTTTGGCACTGGGCAAAAGTTCCAAAGTTTCAGATTCTTTATACACGATTTCAGACCTTAATCAGTTCATTAAAACAGCTGTCATTAGTAAATATAATAAATTAGAACCTTTTGCAGGAAGAATGGGAGAAAATCCCATTCAAAGTGAATTCTGCCAGAGGAGGTGTTACTAAATACTGATTATGTAGGGTGCACAAACTTTTGCACAGTGCAATAATAACTTTTTTTTTCAATTTAGGACATAAAAAGTAAATAATGCATCAAAGTTTGTTGAAAATATTGTATATTTTTTCCATGTCCTAGAGAGACTGTGTTAACATTTTTTCAATTACAAAAAAATCACCAAAATCTGTTATTTATCAAGGGGTGTGTAAAATTTGGAGAAGATTGTAAGTGTGTGTCTATACCTATACAGAAAAAGGCTTTGTCTTAAAAGTGCATGAAAACAAACACACACGCAGACACGTGTGCAGGCAGAGCTGCTGTCCGCTTGTGGTTTAGCTCAGAGTCCCGGGTCTAATTTAGCAGACGCAGGGACCACATCAGAGTCTGCCGTTTTAGAAAGGTATTCCTATGGTTCCTACATTTCCCAGAAGTCCTTCCACCCACTTCCTGCCACCAAATCTTCACATTTACACACAACAGGCTGTAATTACTGACCCAGCCAACCACGTCCAGAGCCAACAGCACAGACGGAAAATACAAAACCAGAATCACTGAGCACACACACACACACACTAGTGTAACCCCGTTCTGACCTGCCTGTATGCTTCTTTACTCGTGAGGTGGGTACACCGCACCCTCTTAGGGACCCCAGCTCAAAATGTGCAAATCAGCCCAGTTACAGTGAACACTCAGGCCCAACATTTATATTGCTGTATAATTAACATTTATGATGGTTTTGTGTATGTGTGTGTGTGTGTGTGTGTGTGTGTGTGTGTGTGTGTGTGTGTGTGTGTGTGTGAGAGAGAGAGGCGGGGGGGGGTGGTACTTCAATAAATAACTAATTATGTAGTAAACTGTGGTGTCTTACCCTACCGTGTATTTTCGGACTGACTTGAATCTAAAATATGAATCTGTAATATCATCCCTGTAACACCATCCCTGTAGCATCATCCCTGTAGCATCAGCCATGTGACATCATCCCTGTAACATCATCCCTGTGACATCATCCCTGTGACATCATCCCTGTGACATCATCCCTGTGACACTATCCCTGTATCAGCCCTGTGACATCATCTCTGTGACATCAGCCCTGTGACATCATCCCTGTAACACTATCCCTGTAACATGAACCCTGTGACATCATCCCTGTAACACTATCCCTGTAACATGAACCCTGTGACATCATCCCTGTAACATCATCCCTGTAACATCATCCCTGAAACATCAGCCCTGTAACGTCATCTCTGTAACATTAGACCTGTAACATCATCCCTGTAACATCATCCCTGTAACGTTATCTTTGTAACATCCCTGTAACATCAGACCTGTAACATCTGCCCTGTAACATTAGACCTGTAACATCTGCACTGTAACATCAGCCCTGTAACATTATACCTGTAACACCATCCCTGTAACATCATCCCTGAAACACCATCCCAGTAACACCATCTCAGTAACATCAGCCCTGAGACATCATCCCTGTAACATCATCCCAGTAACACCATCCCTGAAACATCAGCCCTGTAACAACATCCCTCAAATATCAGCCCTGAAACACCATCCCAGTAACACCATCCCTGAAACATCTGGCCTGTGACATCAGCCCTGAAACACCATCCCAGTAACACCATCCCTGAAACATCTGGCCTGTGACATCAGCCCTGTAACATCAGCCCTGTAACATCAGCCCTGTAACATCAGCCCTGTAACATCAGCCCTGTCTCTATTCTGCCCCTGTTCCACCAGTCAGGTTACCTATAGCCCTGTAACATTAATCCCTGTTACATAAGCACTTTTACCATAAGCCCTATTTCTAATAAAATGGCAAGTGTGTGGATACCCTACTCCCTGTACACACACACACACACACACACACACACACACACAATAAAGCCCTTTCTGAGTAAAACACTGCAGTCCAGATCTGGTGATTCCTAAATGGCAGAGTGAGTGTTACATTTCCCTACCCCTCTCTCTCTCTCTCAGTTTATCACTGTTATGCATTTCTCACTCCCACCCTCTCTCTCTCTCTCTCATGCCCTCTCTCTTTCTGAGGCAGTGAGGGTCAGAGAAGATGAGATATTGACACTGATCAGTGCACCGTTAGTGATAAAGATACAGAGGGCAGCATGACTGTGTGTGTGTGTGTGTGTGTGTGTGTGCTTTACACACACACACACACACACACTGCACACACACCTCCATACCCATTTCACTTACTTTGTGGTCACAAAAACATTTTCCAAAATAAAAATCTCTTAATTTCAAACATTATGACACAATATTAAGTAAATATCAGCTGCTGTATCGATTATTTTCACCCATCTGTAAGGTGCTGCTCCGAAATATCAATCAGCTCAACATCCATATGGTTTTACCTTTCCTCACCCTTGCTCATGTAGCTCCACCCACTTTCCGCACAGCCCCGCCCTTGCACACATGATCGTACTCAATATCTTGTTAATATTTCATTAAATATGGTTATGACTGCACGGAAAATGTGAGGAAGTGTATGGAGTTAATGTTGCATTGCTGTTGCACACGTTTCAGTGACACACCTGATCGGGCTCGTTAGCTCATTAATTAATTAGCCCATTAATGGACGCCGCTGTTCACTTCGGCACGTCGTGATGAAGAAGATGAATTGAAAGGGGCGTCTGTAGCTACACACACACCTTTGGTGGCTGCTGGGAACTGTGGTGCACCTTATTCATTGGCTCAGGTAAGGTGTGGCACAAGCAGAGGCCTAATTGGCCCATGATTGTTCCATCAATTAGGATGTGGGTGTGTGTGTGTGTGTGTGCGGGCGTGCGTGCGTGCGTGTGTGTGTGTGTGTGTGTGTGTGTGTGTGAGTGTGTGTGTGGTGCTCTCTGAGATGTTTGTGCATGCACTGAAAAGAAAAAAGTAAGAATGCAAGTTGAACTCATCAGCATGTTGAAACTCTCCGTTCCACCTTAAACGCTGAAGTAGTTGCGTTTTGGCGCCTCGGGCTTCGGAATTGAACTAGTGCAGTATTTAAGGTGGAACGGAGAGTAACATACGGAGCTGGCGAACAGGAAGAAAAGTTGAGGCTCCTCTGGTGCAGAGGTGTCTAGGGATCTCTCCCAGACTCTCGTGTGCTTCCAGACCATGCAGGACCCTGGGTTACCCCCACCCAAGCACCACCACCAGCACCACCACCCAGAGAGAAGATCCTCACTCACCGGAGTGGAGGTGTCCGCGATCGGCGCGCGCCGCCAGCAGCAGCGGCAGCAAGAAGCCCCAACTCTCCATCCCTTCCTCCTCCTGCTCTCGCTCTATGACCTCCGCCTCCTCCTCTTTCGCTCCTTCTCTTTCCTCTCTTCCTTCCTCTTCTTCCTGTTCTTCTCGCGGACGCAGCGGTTCGGCGCGCGAGCGTTCTTCACTTCTGCTGCGCGTGGACGACACTGCGCGTTAAGAAGGTGCAGAGAGAGACAGAGGAGGGGGGGCGGGGCGGCTGGGGGGTATCGGATTACTGATCACGTGACAGGAAAAGAAGCCTTGAAAGATTTTGGAGGGTTTTTGTCATGACACCAAAGTGCACGAGACAGTTACAAGCGTGCACGCGCGATGATCGAAATAATATAAGGAATAATAACAAGTGTAGTAAGAGTAAATATTTACACAATAAGACAGATATTAGCACTGTTAGTAGTGTTACTGACATTGTTATTGTGTCCTTACTACTTTTATTGTTTCATTGTTACTGTTATTATTGTTGTTAATGCTTTGCTGTTATTTTGAGTGTTTTGTAAATGTTGCTGTTTTGTTATTGTTTGGTTATTGTTGTTGCAGTTTTTTGATTTGTTCTTTTTTTGCGATTGTTGTTACAGTGTTTTGTTTTGATGTTATAATGTTTTGTTTTGTTTTGTTATGTTTTGTTATTGTTACAGTGATTTGTTTGGTTTTTCTTTTGTTATTGTTGTTACAGTGTTTGGTTTTTGTTATGTTATTGTTATATTATTGTTGTTGCAGTTTTTTGATTTGTTGTTTTTTGCTATTGTTGTTACAGTGATTTGTTTGATTTTTGTTTTGTTATTCTGGTTACAGTGTTTTGTTTTTGCTACTGTTGTTAGTGTTTTGTTTTGTTATTGTTATGTTATTGGGGGTTTTTTGTTACAGTGTTTTGTTATTGTTGTTATTGTTTTGTTATTACAGTGTTTTGTTATTACAGTGTTTTGTTACTGTTGTTACAGTGTTTTTTATTGTTTTGTTATTGTTATTAGTGTTTTGTTTTTGTTACTGTTGTTAGTGTTTTTTATTGTTTTGTTATTATATTATTGTTTTGTTATTGTTGTTACAGTGTTTTGTTATTGTTTTTATTGTTTTGTTATTTTGTTATTACAGTGTTTTGTTTTGTTATTATTGTTCTGTTATTACAGTGTTTTGTTATTGTTTTGTTATTACAGTGTTTTGTTATTGTTATTGTTTTGTTATTACAGTGTTTTGTTATTGTTTTGTTATTACAATGTTTTGTTATTGTTTTTGCACCAAATCAGAACTGAAGAAGAAGAATTTGTTTGTGGCTGATTGGACACACCTGTAGAACCCGTGGAGCAGTGAAGTGGGGACTTGCTCAAGGGTTCCTCAGTGGTGCCCGGGCTGGCACTGATCCCAGTAACAAAGTTCTAACTTCCCTGTGTGTGTGTGAACTGTCCTATAGAACTGAACGGCACTGTCGAGAAGCAGACTCTGGTGGGTAAGGGGGTGGAGCTTAACCTCCTCACTCAGTAATAACAGTTGCTTCACTGAGCACTGAATGACATCATCATTAGTGCGACATCAGTCCTGCGACCTCCTGTGTGTGCACACGTTCCCTTCATCTGGATTCGGCCTAAAATCTTAAAACTCTGAGAGAAAACCAGCGATGGACCCAGAAGCCGTGTTGCTGTAAAACACATCTGAACTTTCGAACTCGCCACAAGTTTAGGACGACTAAACAAATGTTCGGTGTGTTTCGGGCATTATTTACGTCCCACGTTGAGTTTCTGGCCAAGCAGCTGCACAAACACAGGCATCAGTTTCCGTTTACACACATCGCGTCCCAACCCTGCGAGCCAGCTTCCCGGACGAGCAACCGGCCTGTACGTGCACTGCCCGCGGTGAATCACCACTGCACATCATCTTCACACTATATTTAGACTTAATCTGGGCACTAGAGACAAGCGGATTGTCTCCCCCTGCTGGCAGAGCCCGGTACTGCACCATCTCGCTGCACGTCCATTACCAAAGCAGAGTGGAATGAACGGGCAGTTCTGTCACTCCTGCTCCAAACATCATCTCCACTGATCTCACTGACCACTGAGATTGAAAGGAAGTCTCCCAAAACCCCAGGAGCCCTGCTGGATCGCTTAGCACAAATAGCAGGTTGACGTTGGTCAGCTAGAACTTCAGAAATACCTCGTTTTCACCACAGCTCTAACTGACCCATCAGATGATTCTGCAGCCCAACAGGGTCCATGATGTCTGCTCAAAACAGCAGCTTGGGGAGGACAAATCTACCTCAGAACCAAGAATTTTGACCATCACTGTCCCCTCAAAACCTCACACCTTCACTGGATCTCCTGAAGGCCTCTACATGGACCCTTGGATGTTCATCCAGTTGACTTTAGCTAGTTCAGTAAACAGCAAACCAGTGCAACAAGATTAGCGCCCTCTTCAGGGCAAAAATATCTTACTTATTGCCACCGCGAGGTCAGAACTTCTAGTGCAGGTGGTTAGTTACCTGCTCACACACGTGGTTCCACTCACCTGGTTTAGTGAATGGATCTGAGAAGAGGAAGGAGTGCCCACACTTTTTTAGGCTCATCATTTAGTTTATCTTTTTAGAGATACTTTTAAAATGGCCAAGTAAAAATGATCAAATAAATAGATAAATAAATAAAAAAAATATATTATATATACACAGTTGTGCTAATACGTTTACATACCCTGACAGAATTTATGATTTCATAACCATTTGTCAGAGATGCCATTTATTGTCAATTACCTGTGTTTTCTCGTTTTAAATCATAATCACAACACAAACTACCCAAATGACCCTGATCAAAAGTTTACACACCCTGGTGATTTGGCCTGATAACATGCACACAACTCGACACAAACGGGTTTGAATGGGATATTAGAAAATATCAAAGGAATTGAGAACGCCAGTCAGCAGTGTTCACACTCTAATTGAGAAGTGGAAAATATATATTTTATATATAATAATATACTGCAGGTAACAAAGGTGATGCGCCATTGAGCTTTTCAGCACTTTTGGGAAAAATCAATGAGCTTTTGGGAAGCAAATTGCAAACAGGCTCTTCAGACCAAGAAGAGCAACATGAGGATGAATGCTGAAGATAAATACACCCACAGTAATAACACAGAGCAATCACAATAGAATTTGCACTGAATGAACACTTCCTGCTTTAGACATTAGATTTTCATCCTGCTGTACATACACTGATGTGCGTATGTCTGCGGCTGTGCTGGTGCTCTGGTCTGAACTTGTTCCTCAGGTGCATTCTTCATGGCTGACTGCAGTGACTGTATCTGATCCCTTTGTTCCTGAGCTTGCCCTTTCTGTAACACTGTGCTTCTAAAGCTGATACAATTCAGACTTTGTCATACTGTGTGATATTCAAAGATCTTAAAGCGATAAAGTCAACGTACATCTCCCCATCATCAGTCAAGACATGTTCAGAGTCTGAAGTTTGCTTCTTTAGTGCTGAAGCTGTGAGGCTAATGTAGACAACAGATACTGAAAACCAGTATGCAGCAAATTAGCATCCTGCTAATGATTCGCTAATGTTTCACACATAAAAATGGCAAACCAGGATGCTAAGCTAAGCTTAGCATACATTTCATTCCTTTATGTTGATGTTGTGAAGTAGCTACAGCTCAGGTGGTGTTGTTGAAGGTGGTGGGCTTTGTGTTGTAATTGTGACGCAATGGCAGGACCCAACCGCAGGGGGAGCTTAAACAAAGGCACGCACTCGCACCACACCACACCTCACTACCGATGCGAAGTGTGCACCTCGTTGCGCATTGATTTGAGTACAGCCCTCTACCTTTAATAGAATGGAACTGAAACAAAGAGATAATTGCAGCCCAGCATTCACTCGGCGGTACACTATACTACAGCAAGATGTTAATTAAAGGTGAAATTTAAACACAGAGGGCATGTTCTGAATTGCCAGGAAAAAATGTGAGTGCAATCCTTGAGGTTGCCAGCACCTGGCACGAAATGTCTGGGCAAGCAGGAGCGGGGGAACTGTGCAGTCTATGCACTACCTGGCAACCACATGTGCAGAGGCCGCATAGCCTGTGGTGCAACTAACCCAGATAAAAGGTAAAATAAATCTCCAAAAACCCTGAAATGTCATCATGGGACCTACAGCAGTGAAAGTGTCTCTACAATCAGAAAGAGATGCACAACTTTAACTTGCATGAGAGGTGTGCAAAGCCATTTTTCTCTAAGAGAAACATCAAGGCCAGACTCAAGTTTGCTAGAGAGAACATAGACAAAGACCAGGACTTCTGGAATAATGTTCTTTGGAAAGATGTAAAATGTTATTATTTGAACCAAAACAAAGGCCATATCTGTCATAAACCAAAAACAGCATTCCAGGAAAAGAACCTCAAACAAGCTGTGAAGCATGGAGGTGGAAGTGTCATGGTTTAGAAACAGGACAGTTCACAATCATAGAATGGGTCCTAGGGTGGGTCAGCTAGTGGTGTCCAGAGCTGTACCTAAACAGGGTGAAATGGCTTTTAGTCAATATGCTGCCCCCTGCTGGAACCAACTAACACTGGAAATCAGATCTGCCCCCAAATGTTACCAGTTTTAAAAAGAAGCTAAAAACCAATTTATTTTCCACAGGCTTCCACAGTTTTTTCTATTATCATTTATCTTCGTTTATGTCACACTTTTATTTCTTATAATATTGCCTTTTATGCATATTTTATCTCTGTAAAGCACATTGAATGTTCTCTGTGCATAATAATGTGCTATATATATATATATGAACATGTTTTTTTCAGTTTTATCAGCAACTCTTTTTCTGAGGTCACCTCCTAGAAACACAACCACAAATGTGTTATGTGTGTGATCAGACTTTGCTGGATCCCTGTTCTTTAAAAAAAAAAAACCCAACAACAACAGCATCTCCCTCTCCCAGCTGATTGCACTGATTAAAAGCACCAGACTCAGATTCACCTTCAGATTATAGGATAAATCTAGGGGTTCACTTACTTTTGCCATACGCAGATTAAAAATTAAATAAACACATGAGCAAACAGTCATTGTTGTCATCACGTTTTTCATCTACTTTCAGGACTTCAGAAAAAAAGCAAAGTAAAAGCATTTTCAGGGGTTCACACACTTTCGAGCAGCACTGTATATCTTTGCAGTTTGAGGAAAACTTCAACACAATCAAAGCAAAAGATAAAAGAGAACCTCTAAAACTGGTCCCACCTGCACACACACACACACACACACACACACACACACACACAATCTCTGTGTGTTTTCTCTAGTCTCTAATTAAAGTGCGGTGTAACTTAGGCATGTGTGTATGTGTGTGTGTGTGTGTGTGTGTGTGTGTGTGTGTGTGCGTGTGTGTGTGTGTGTATTAGCAGCTCTTATGTTTAAGGCCCAGAGGCTGATCACATACAGCAACTGCTCACACACCTGCTGCAGAACTCTTCATCCTCCTCCTCCTCAGGTGTGGGGAACTGAGAAGGTTTTCTCCTTAAGCCAGAAAGACTCCGCCCACTCATTGGGGCCAGACTCCACAGCCAGGGACTAGGAAGGAGGCTTGTGACTGGAGGGTCCCCGGTTCAGTCCCCAGGAAAATATGGGAGTAAATCAGCAAGCAAACAACACCGTCCCGCTCCTACATCCATGACTGAAGTTCCTTCAAGCTTCGCTCACGCTGCAAGATCTCAGCCACGTTTTCCGGGTCCCAGAGTCGCTTTGGGAATCGCAGGCAAAGCCTCGGATCGGAGGCGACAGCAAGTGGTTAAGTGTGAACTACCCTGAGACGGTAAAAAAGTCGATGGCAGCCTTGTCGGTGAACGGAACTGGATATTAGGCGTGCTAGATATCTGGAGATATTGTACACGACTGGCAACAGCCAATCAGAGGTGGAATACGTCATTCACCTCATAGTTGACATCAGTGTATTTCGGTGCCAAACTGAACTTTTAGCAAAGTTTTAAACAGATTTTCTATTAAAAAAAATGGGTTTATTTTATTTGGGTTCATGGCAAGTCACTTGTGACTGTGGGGTTGCACTCCAGGTCCTGGTGCACACTTCCCCAGGTAGCACCACGAATTCACATGCAGCAACACGTTCTTTCATGCAAATCCTCTGTGCAGATCAAAGCGCAGGCAACTTTTTTGTGACAGCTAACTTCATGAGGCAGCTCAGGTTCTGAGGCAGCTCGTTCTCTAAGACAGCTCACATTCTGAGGCAGCTCACATTCTGAGGCAGCTCGTGCTCTAGACAGCTCACATTCTGAGACAGCTCGTGCTCTAGACAGCTCACATTCTGAGGCAGCTCGTGCTCTAGACAGCTCACATTCTGAGGCAGCTCGTGCTCTAGACAGCTCACATTCTGAGGCAGCTCATGCTCTAGACAGCTCACATTCTGAGGCAGCTCGTGCTCTAAGAC
>JBBIGC010051210.1:0-11396 GCA_037576955.1 Lepidarchus adonis | reverse complement strand
TGTAAATATGTCAAACTTTGCACAATATAGACTGTGCCTGACTGTAGCTGTGTAAATATGTCCAATTTTGCACAATACAGGCTGTGTTTGACTATAGGTGTGCAAATATGTTAAACTTTGCACAATACGGACTGTGCCTGACTGTAGCTGTGTAAATATGTCAAACTTTGCACAATACAGACTGTGTCTGACTGTAGCTGTGTAAATATGTCAAACTTTGCACAATACAGACTGTGCCTGACTGTAGATGTGCAAATATTTTGCCTCTGCTTATGCTCGACCT
Organism: Lepidarchus adonis; assembly: GCA_037576955.1. Taxonomy (NCBI): domain Eukaryota; kingdom Metazoa; phylum Chordata; class Actinopteri; order Characiformes; family Lepidarchidae; genus Lepidarchus; species Lepidarchus adonis. The sequence goes on along the minus strand of JBBIGC010051210.1, from coordinate 11,113 downwards.
GCCTCGAACAGATCGATATTCTGCATGGATGGGGAGTGGCGCAGGGTGCATCGTTGACAAAGAGAGCCCGTATAAATACAAGCAAGTCTTATGCACCACTGCCTTAACACTCAGCAGAGCTTCTCCGCAGAGCTTCTCCGCAGAGCATCTCAGCAGAGCTTCTCCGCAGTGGGCATGATAGTTGCTCCGTCCGGCAGACGAGTGTTGGAAACGCGCACTGTACGCAACTCTCCAACTCCTGCCATGAGATCGCAATCGTGGTCCAAGTCCAAGCCCTCTCTGTCCTTCTCGTTTAAGAGAACATCTAACGCGCCAATAAGCAGGACTTACAACTTCTCCACGCTCTCGCCTCCTGAGAGTTTGGAGCTCAGCTCCGCGCTGAACGGAGAACAAGTCCACAGCAACGAGAAGGAGCAGCTCCAAGGGCTTAACGACCGATTTGCGAGTTACATCGATAAGGTGCGTTATCTGGAGGAACAAAACAAACAACTGGATGCGGAGATCCAGGCGCTCCGGCAGCAAAAACTGTCGCAATCGCACCTGAGTGACGCTTACGAGCAAGAAATCCGCGAGCTGCGGTTCACCCTGGAGCAGCTGAGCAGAGACAAGGCACGAATCATCCTCGACGCGGACCACGTCGACGAAGACCTTCAGCGGCTGAGGGAGCGATATGAAGACGAGGCGCGGTTAAGAGAGCAAATCGAGGCGACCGTCCGCGCCATGAAAAAGGACAAAGACGGGTCGGTTGTTTCGAAGATGGAGTTGGAGAACAAAGTCCAAGCTCTCTTTGATGAAATGGACTTCCTGCGCGACAACCACGAAGAGGAGGTGAACGAGCTTCTGGCTCAGCTGCAAGCCGCACACGTGCCCGTGGAAAAAAGAGACACCCAGAAGACCGACATCACCTCCGCGCTGAGAGAGATCCGCGCGCAGCTGGGCGGCCTCTCCACGAAGAACCTCCAGCAGGCGGAGGACGTGTTTAAGTGCCGTTTCGCGACGCTGACGGTGGCGGCCGAGCAGAACAAGGACGCAATTAAGTCCGTGCGAGAAGAGGTCGCTGAATATCGCCGCAAACTCCAAACCAAGAACAGCGAACTTGAAGCGCTCCGTGGCACCAAAGAGTCGCTGGAGAGGCAGCTTAGCGATACCGAGGATCGCCATGGCAACGATATAGGCAGCTATCAGGTTTCTGCGGCCGTTCTCTTTTTACGTAGCATAAGAAACATTTGTTCTAGAAAGCTCTTAAGTTCAATAAATGCCTTCAGTATAGATGTTAAAGGTCTGCGCTCAGTGGCACCAGAGTCGCTGGAGAGGCAGCTTAGTGATACTGAGGATCGCCATGGCAACAATATAGGCAGTTATCTCATTCCTGTGACCATTTTCTTTTTACGTAGCATCCGAAACATTTGTTATAGAAAGTTCTTAAGTTTAATAAATGCACTCAGCATAGATTTTACCAGTAAAGGTCTGCAATTCGTCCTTGTACAATGAAATTTAAACTGTATTTCACATTCACCAGTTCAGTGACTAGCATCACTTGGAAAATTTGTGAATGTATTGAGACACGTTATCCCTCTGTTATGGAGGATAATGTATGTACTATATCTTGCATTATCAGGAGATGATCCACCAGCTGGAGAACGACCTGAAGTCAACAAAGTGGGAGATGACTCGCCATCTCCGGGAATATCAAGACCTGCTTAATGTTAAGATGGCACTAGATGCTGAAATCGCAGCTTACAGGTACGCCAGGATGTGTTGTTTAATACAGAAACATAGAAAACATCTAAAAAAACATCTAACATTTAATCACATTCAAATACCATCTGTGTGTGACTTCCTAATAAATGATGCTTTGGTTCACTGCAGGAAACTTTTAGAGGGGGAAGAGACTCGCTTTAAAACGTTCTCAGGAAGTCTTCCAAGTGCTGCATTTACATACAGCAGTTCTAAGGCCCCAAAAGTTCCGCACAAAGTTGTGGAAATTATTGAGGAAATGCTGGGGGAGAGTGACATAGATGATGACTTGGCAGATGTGGCAAAGGAGCTGTCTGCTGAAGCTGGTAGAGAAGAAGAAAGTGAAACTGTGGAGGAGGAGATTTCTTTGTCCAGTGAAGCCAAACTTGGTGTTGAACAGGGAGAAGAAGAAGATGTTGAAGAAAGAGATAGTGATAAAGAAGAGGAAGAAGAGGCAGGAGGAGATAAGGAGGAGGGAGAGGAAGGTGTGGAGGAAGAAGAAGAGGAAGGAGGAGATGAAGAGGGAGAGAAGGAAGAAGGCGAACAAGAGGCAGAAAGTGAGGAGGGAGAGGAGGCTGAAGTTATTGAGGAAACAAAACTGAGTGGTACAAAAGCTGAATTGACAGGAAGTGTGTCTGATAAAGAAAAGAAAGAAGAAGGGATTAGCAAAGAAGCAGAGGGAAAGGAAGAGAAAGAGGGTAATGAAGAAAAGGGAGGGGAGAATGACGAAGAACAGTTCAAAGGTGATGAGAAGGAGATAGATGATGAAAAAGCAGATGCAAATGAGAAAGATGACCAATCAAGGGGGGGAGAGAAGACAAGTGACTCAGAAGAAGAGGAAAAGAGAAAGCATGAGGGCAATGAAGATCACGCTGAAGAGGCAATAGGAAAGGAAACGGAAAGTTTCTCAGCTGGAGAGGAAAGTAAGGAGGAGGAGGAAAATGGACGCCAAAAAAGCCCCCTCAAAGAAGAGCCCAGCCGCAAAGAAGAAGTTCTCACTAGAACTGTAGAGACCATCACTAATGGAGACAAAGAGACCACCAAACCAGCCCACAAGAAAGAGAGCAAGGCAGACAAACAGCCTCAGGAGAAAAGAAAACCCACAAAAAAATAGAGAATGAAATGAAGGAAACCAAATGGAAAGATTGATGACTGACAACATATAGTCCCTTCAATCTCAAAAACAGAAACGAGTCAGCAAATTAGCACTTGGCAAAATGTGAACATATCCACGAGAGAGCCGCTAAAAACAGCTAGCTAAAAGTCCTGCATGTGTGTTCTATGAAAGGATTGCATGTGAGGCAAGATAACAGAAAAAAATGAAGTCAGATAATGAGTCTGTCATGCTTAAATGAAGGTCCTTTAAAATTGTGAGGTCCCTAAAGATGTGAATTTTTCAACAGTTGTTTGGTGCTATTATCTGCAGATGCCTTTTAAACCCATAAACCCTGAAACCTTGTGGTATGATCTTGAGAACATCTTACCTTATGTTGGAGTTAAGAAAATGTTTTGTCCCAAACAAGTTTAACATCTACATAGAACAATATTTTGACATGATTATGTAAATCCATTCAAATCAAGGTGCTGTATATTGAAATCTCACCAACACTAAATAAAAGCAGTTCAAGTTATCAAAGTAGTCTGTGTTTATTTGAAGAATGTCTTATAACCAACATCACCTGTTAATGTGGTTTCTGGCACTGGATGGGGATATCAGAATTTGGGATGTTTGCTATCGAGTATTCTGCAGCACTGATATGCAGAAGTTTTAGTACCCCTAGTTAACTGATGTTTTGTCAATTTGAACTTTTGGCCAAAACAATAAAGCTTCTTTAATATAAAATGATCCATCAGGTGGACTGCACATGCACACTGCCTGTAGTTTAGCTTGCTACACATTCAAGTCCTTGTTTTTCCGTGCTACAGAGAAGTACATTTCTTTCCCTCAGCCCACTCCCGTATAAGACCAAGCTTCCAACCAATGCACAAGTAAGCAGCAGCATAGAACAACATGGTGAAGCCCATCAGGTAGTGAGTTTGAAGAGAAGTGACCCACAAGCGCAGTAAGCCCCTGGCCCGGGCCCCTCTTCCTCCTCTACTCTTACATTTCCGTCCACATTTTTAATCGTTTCCTTCACCTTAGCTCAAGATGAAAGGAAAATCAAAGATCACTGACATTTTACTGTAATGTTTCTTGTTTCTACAGACCCAACCATTATTGTCTTCCAGTACACACACGATCCGGCTCATCAGTTAATAGGTAATCAGTTAATACATACAATTAATAGGTCACTTCGCAGTTTTCAATATTTATAAACTCTGCAATAATTTAAAAAAAAGAATGTTTAGAAGGCAAATTATATTAATGGAATAAAAAAAATGTGAGATATCCATACTGATATGGACTGGGGAATGTGTTAGGAATGAAAGGGTGCCACATCGTTTGATGGAAACGAAAAGATCAACCTACAGAATTCAAAGATACCTAGAAAATTTAAGTGATGCAGCAGGCCAGACCATTTTGCTGAAATTTCATTGCAGCAACTAAAAAAATATGCTTGCTGTAGAATTTCTGCAAAAGCTGAGCTGGAAAGACAGATTCAAACACTTTTACAACACCAATTACTATCATCCCAGAACAAGCTAGAGTTGGCCTACAAAATGTGAAGGGTCTGTGGGGGAACAGAAAAAAATGAAAAAATGCAGTTAGATAAATGGACAACTGTAATTTAAGAATGTGTCACTCGTCCATTCTAACATGGTCAGCGTAGTAAATATAATTTTGTATCATTGATGGTTTCTTCTCATTCAATTTTGGCAGATGAGACACTGCTGCTGAGAGCAAATGTATGAATGATAGTAATGGACAAGTCAAGATGCAAGATGGCTGTTACTTCAGTACTATAAAGGTCTTCTGGACTTTACAGAAAACTTAAAATTAGAATTATTGAAGTTTTGCACAATTTCTGGATAGACGACTGAAGCGTTCACAATGATTGGTTACATTTTTTACCAGGATAAAATGAGGAGGTTTGGTTTCATACATAAAAACCATGATACAATATTTAAAATCTACTTTAAGAGCAAAAGACAACACCTAACATTCACAACAAACTTTTAAATGAGTGTTACTTGTTCACAAAATAATGACAACCTTTCATTAGAAGACATTTATTTAGCAAACGTACAAGAACTCCTTTAAGGCACTGCTCAGCCATTATATTTTGTTGATACGACAAACGTACTGATTTTTATATGACTACGACAATGTAGAACATTCCCAAGAATACGATACACTCACAGCAGTGTTACAATATCCTGTATACAAAATGTATCCCTTTGCATTGGTAACAACAACAGCTCGTGCATGTTTAGTACACAACACAAGTAAGTCCAGTCAAATTTCATATAATTTTGGAATTAGATATAAACATCCACTGAAGATGGGTTACACATCAGATTAATGCTATATACATATTATATAACTTCAAGTCCTCAATATATTGATAACAATATGATATTCCAAAAAATGAAAAAGGGTTTTCATTTTTAAAAATCAGACCAAGTCCTTCAAGTCCATGATATTACAAGCAGGTGTTGCTGATTAGATGCTTCTACATTTGGATCCGGTCTTATTTAAACCAAACTTCTAGGGTCTGCCGTTACATTTGCTATTGAAATTTGTGGTGTTTTCATGCCATGATCTACAACCTCTCTGAGGCCATTAGAAAAAAGGTGGTGCATGCCAATGAAAAGTAAAAAGATCATTGAATTATAAATGATTTTACTGCTGTAGAGATTTCAAAGATACCGGTTTGCCCAGGATCAGCAGCCCCAGCAAATGTACCCCAAAAGCACACAACATTTACATCAGTAAGTAACTCTTGTAACTGTTGGTGTCAAAGAGCATAAGTTTACAATCAGAAAGAGACTAGACCTGCGCACATGTTGGGCAAAAACTTAAAAAAAGAACAGAGCAAGACTACAGATTACCAAAGAACAAAGGGGATGATTGAACTTTTGGAATGGTGTAGACAGAGCACAGTACAAATGTGGCACAGAGCATGAAAAGAAACCCACAGTGGTATAGTGTGGCATGTGGCTGTGTTGATGCCTCGGACTGGGCAGCTTGCAGTCAGTGATTGAACTATGAATTTTACATTACATAAGAGCAGGAAAAAAGAAGTTTTCCTTGTGGTTTTGTTCAGAATATCACCATTATCTGTAGGTACTGTTAAAGTGGGCAAAATACTTGCTTATACAAATGTGTTGTGAGAATGAAAAAAATAAAATAATTGGCAGCAAACAAAAAAAGGCAGAAGTGACGATAGCTTTTAAATGAATATATGTCTCAGTCCTAACTAATGGCAGATAAGGACTTAAAACAGTCCCAGCCAGCCCTAAGTGTTAGACTGTGCTCTGGCATCAGATAGTCCTTTAACCTGTCTGGTAGAGGCAAGGCCTTAACTTTGTTCTCCAGGGGCCAGGGCTGCAGGCAGTGGCGAATAAAGGCTCGGCAGAGGCAGCGCAAAGGCAGTGGCTGAGCTTCTTGTTCTCGAAGCCGGTTTTGAAGCTCCAGTACAGGCTGGGGGACTGGCTCCTGCTGTTGCACAGATGGGACTAAATTGGAAGGTAAAGGAGGGAAATTGGGACAGCACACCTGTCCAAGCTCTATTAGAACTTCCGCTTTAGCAAGTAGGTCATTTACCTCAGAAGCACCAAGTGGTTCACGCAGAGCCAATTGCAGTCGAGTGAAAATCAAGTTATGACCGGTCCAGCATGATGTGCCATGGCAGGAGCAAAAAAATGAGGCACCTCGTTGGACAAGGAGAACAGCCAGAGGGAAAAGGAGGTCAAAATGCTCCAGGCTGGTGTAAGTTAAAGAAGACTCCCACTCCTCTCCATCACCGGTGCTCAAACAGCAGCTAGGGTCAGCACCATGGTCAAGAAGGAGGGCAGCAGCTTGAGTGCAGAAATGCCCAATCACTGATGCATCTTCTACACTGCCATCCAGGGCCTCTTTTAGTAAAAAGATGAGCGAAGACATTGGGGTCTCACCATCATGAGTGGTGGCATTTACATCAGCACCTACAGAGAAGGCAAACATTAGGAACATGCATGACTGACAGTCAAACATATAATATCTTTTTTGTGTGTGCAGAAACGACGAGACGTTTACTTCACTAAATTTAAAAGACAAATATACTTTTGACTCCACTGCATTTCTGCAAACGTTCTCATTACTTGTTATTTTTTTTGTTGCAATTTTGTATTCTAATAGGTTCATGTGTGTTTTCTTCATAGGACAACAGCCAGTCACAGTAAACTGCTCCTGCGCTCCCAGTCTAGTTCAGAGTGCTGCTGGGTTTTTTTACAATCAGCAGTTATAATAATGGCTGCAGCTAGAGCAGAGAGAAAAGGTAAAGAGAAACTTCAAATTCCTGTCTAAGATCATTGAAATGTTTCCAATCATTTTTTATTTCAAACGTTTGCTTTGTTTACCACCCTCAAACCACATCAGTGCCTTTACATTTTCGGTCCAACCTGAGGAAGCATGTTGAGGGGAGTAATTATTTAATTCCAGTAAATAATTTAAAATGAATTGTCTGTGCATGTACTTGTTGCAGATTTTTTTGAACATTGTTGATCAAATGGCTTTTTCCCCCAATAAGAAGCTGTTGCGCGCACACACACACACACACACACACACACACACACACACGCACGCACGCGCACACGGCCTAGCTGTATTAGCACTTTTAACACTACAACACTGTTCTTTTGGGGTGAGGAGAGTTATATTTCTTTAAAAATTAAAAATGATGTCAGTCATCTTGTTCTGTCAACTATATTTCTTTAAGCTTTGTAGCATGTTTCACAAGAGATTTATTCTACAGGCACTACAATTAAGTCCGTGCATTCAGTTGGCTGATAGTGTACTTTTGTTACTTATGTATTTTATTTCACTTGGAGTAAAATTTGACCTGGTGTACCTATACTTTACCTTTAGTACATGAGTTTTGTACTTTGTCCACCTCTGCCTTGTTCCCTATACACACACTAGTAAGTGCTGGTCATTAAATTAGAATATGGTGAAAATTTTTTGAATATTTCTTGACATTCCTTTCAGAATTTGTGAAATCCATATATTATATAGATTCATAGCACAGAGTGAAATATGTCAAGTCTTTATTTCTTGGAATTTCAAAGATTATGGCTTACAGATAAGAAATGCCTAAATTCACTGTCTCAGAAAATTAGAATATCACATAAGACCAATAAAAATTATATTTTAAACAGAAATATCAGGCTTTTGAAAAGCATGTTCATTCCTATGCTCTCAATACTTGGTTGTTCCTCCTTTTTGCATGAATTACTGCATCAATGTGACGTGGCCTGGAGGTGATCAGCCTGTGGCTCTGCTTAGGTGTGATGGAAGCCCAGGTTGCTTTGATCTCAGCCTTCAGATCGTCTGCATTGTTGGATCTGGTGTCTCTCATCTTCCTCTTGACAATACTCCATAGATTCTCTATGTGGTTCAGGTCAGGAGAGTTTGCTGCCAATCAAGCACAGTAACAACCTAGTGGTTGAACCAGCTTTTGGTTCCTTTGGCAGTGTGGGCAAGTGCCAAGTTCTGCTGAAAAATTAAATCTGCATCTCCATAAAGCATAAAGTAAGAAGAAGGAAGCATGAAGTTTTCTAAGATTTCCTGATAGATGCGGTGTTGACTGTGTACTTTAGAAAACACAGTGACCAACACCAGCAGATGACATGGCCCCAAATCATCACTGACTGTGGAAACGTCACATTGGACTTCAAGCAACATGGATACATTGCTTCTCCACTGTTTCTCCAGACTCTGGAACCTTGATTTCCAAAATTTACATTCCTCTGAAAAGAGGACTTTAGACCACTAAGCAACAGTCCAGTTATTTTTCTCCTTAGCCCAGGTAAGACACTTCTGACGTTGTCTCTGGCTCAGTATGCGCTCTGAATCTCTGAATCCTCTGGTTGATCCTTTTGCTGGTGCACCTTTTCTTGCAGGTGTTTTGAGTTACTTAGCTCATTAGGATGTGACATCAGGATTGAATGTTTTGACAATATTCTAGTTTTCTAAAACAGTGATTTTTGGGTTTTATTATCTGTAAGCCATAATCATCAAAATGGCAAAAAAAAAGGTGTAATATAATTCGCTGTGTGTGTAATGAATCTATATATATAGTTCATGGATTTCACTTTCTGAAAGGAATGTCAAGAAATATTGAACTTTTTCACAATATTCTAATTTTATGACCAGAATTTGTATATGACCATTTGTCTGCCAGAGGCCTGAAACCACTTGACTGAGTTTTCCATTCTGCACAGATATTAATTTCTATTTTATTCCTATTCTAAAGTCCTACAATACATACTGTAATGTCTATTTGTAAAATATGGTTACTTCTCACTAGCAGTATGGCATAGTTTTATTAATAAAAATAATTTGAATGAAAATGGATCATTATTCAGTACCTCTCTCCAAGAGCAGTTGAATGTTGCACATGTTGTTGACGGTCAATCCATCACTGCAGGCAAAAGCATGGAGTAAAGCGGTCTTACCTGTGATGAAAAATAAACAGAGATCTCTCTGATAGATGCATATGAAAACAATACTGAACAACATTAAACAGTGGATGCTTCTAAATGTCCTACTGCTACATTCTGAAAAGACAGAAGTGCTCATAATTATTGACCACAGTCTCTTATTTGAAGCCCATGTAGATAACATTACTAGGACCTTCCAAATACTGTTTGGGCCTCAGACACAGTCTCAATATTAAAGTCCAGCCTGAAAACATTTGTTTAGTCAAGCTTTCTGCTAGTTCTAGCTAAGGAGTAGAGCTCCTGTTTCCATTTGGACCACAATGTACAGCGTCCCTAATCAATCACAATATAAAATTGTGGCCAAAAGTTTTGAGAATTACACAAGTAGTATTTTTCGCAGTTTGCTGCTTCAGTTTTCATAATGGCAATTTGCACATACTCCAGAATGTTATGGAGAGTGATCAGAGGAGTTGAAGAGTCCTGCTTTGCCATGAAAATGACCTTAATCCCCCCAAAAAACATTTCCACTGCATTTCAGCCCTGCCACAAAAGGACCTGCTGAGATCATTTCAGTAATCTTCTCTTTAACACAGGTGAGTGTTGACGAGCACAAGACTGGGGATCATTCTTTCATGCTGATTGAGTTAGAATAGCAGACTGGAGGCTTTAAAAGAAGTCAATTGTTGTGAAGAAGGCTTCAGGACACCCAAGAAAGTCCATCAAGAAGCAGGACCATCTCCTATAGATGATTCAGCTGCAGGATCAGAGTGCAACCAGTGCAGAGCTTGCTCAGGAATGGCAGCAGGCAAAGAAGTTCAGCAAAGAAGCCACTCCTCTCCTAGAGAAACATCAGGGACAGTCTGATATTCTGCAAAAAGTACAGAGATTGGAGCTGAGGACTGCGGTGAAGTCATTTCTCTGATGAAGCCCCTTTCCAATTGTTTGGGGCATCTGGAAAAATTATTGTCCAGAGAAGAAAAGGTGAACGCTACCATCAATCCTGTCTCAAGCCAACAGAAAAGCATCCTGATCATTCATGTGTGGGGCTGCTTCACTTCCAAGAAAGTGGGCTCACTCAAATTTTGCCTAAGAACACAGCCATGACTAAACAATGATACTAAAACATCCTCTGAAAGCAACCGTTCAAGAACAGTTTGGTGAAGAACAATGCCTTTTCCAGCATGATGGAGCACTGTGCCACAAGGCCAAAGTGATAACTAAGTAACTCTGGGAAAAAAAGCATTGACATTTTTTTAAACTCCCCACAATGGTTTGCCATCAATCAGGATTTGGCCCAGAAGTTGACTGACCGCAAGCTGGGGTAAATTGCAGAGGTCTTGGACTCTTTGCACTAGATGTAATTGTCAATAAAATCCTTTGAAACTTAGGAAATGCTTGTAATTATACTTTAATACACCACAGAAACAACTGACAAAAAGATCTAAAAACACTGAAGCAGCAAACTGTGAAAAATCTGCATTTGTGCCATTCTAAAAACTTTTGGCCACAACTGTAGTTAGTCTCTCTCTAGATACTAGTGATCCTGACCCTTTCTGCTGCCTGGACTATGCTGATTTGAACCAATCCTGATACTCTGCCTCTGGTTGAAATTTTTACAGCTGGATCCCACTCACTACAGGTGAGGGTCAGAATGTTGGACAGGAAGATTCTGTGAAGCGAGGGTATGTTAGTCCGTTTCCAAGTCAGTAAGAGCATATCGCAAAGCCAACGTGTACGCAATTAAAACGTTTTAAACATTATTTTAAAACAATTTTTTTGTCATTTTTCCAGA
>JBBIGC010051185.1:0-11397 GCA_037576955.1 Lepidarchus adonis | reverse complement strand
TAAGTTTTTTATCCACTCATAAATAAAAAGAAACGACTGATTTTGCCAAATGTAGTTGAGTAAAAAGTAAGATATCTAACGGGGAAATGTAGTAAAGTTAAAGTAAAAAGCTACTTAAGTACAGTAACTAATTACATTTACTTCGTTACTGCCCACCACTGTTTGTGTGTGTGCGTGCGTGTGTGCATGTGTGCGTGCGTGTGTGTGTATAAGTTGGATGTGTTGATGCCGCAGAGACTTTATCGAACAGCACTGTGCTTTATTAACAGCCGTCACAATGCATGAACAATTACCACACATATAGCTAACCCCAGTGTCTCTGACCATTTTACCAAAAAGCATTGTGCTGCCAACTCCCAGAAAGCAACTCTTTCCATGTCTTTTCTGCCTGTATTACCAACCTATTTTCCCACACTACATAACCCACAATGCATTACTCCCCATGAAGCACGCCAAATCCCACAAAACATGGAGCACAAATGCTATTTTTTTTCCTTAAGAGCTAGCAACGTAAACATGAATTATGTCATGTCAAGTGCAACGTAAGTCAAGGACCACCTGTATATAGTTGTTTTTTCATACATTAACATCATTTAGTACAGTCAAATCTTATTAGCTTGCCCCTTTTGTTCCGGGCCCTAAATTTGGTGGAGTTGGCAAGCTATTGAAATGGGTTAAAAACTGAAAAACCCTGCACTTTTACTGCAAATGACTTGACTATGACTATGCTGCTTAACATCGCAACTGTTTTAATAACCGAAAATTGTTATAATACTAGTTTAGCGTCAAACTGTTTGGCTTTTTCACGTAAAACAGCATCAGTAATGATCACATTTTACGATCTAGCAGATGGAAACCACATTTCCAGCACCACTTCATGCTCAGCATGCTTTCCAAAAAAATATATAATGTTTTATGTAATATGTGAAATATGCCAAGACTTTTATTTCTTGGATTTTTAATGATTATGGCTTTCAGATAATAAAACCCAAACTTCACTGTACCAGAAAGTTAAAGAATATTGTGAAAAAGCTCAGAGTTGGAAAGTCATAGTGTAACACCCTAATCAGCCAATAAACTCAAAAGTCAAGTCAATTTTATTTATACAGCGCTTTTTACAACTGACGTTGTCACAAAGCAGCTTTACAGAGTTTATAGAATCCGGGTCCAAGCCCCAATGAGCGAAAGGCGAGTGACAAGAAAAACTACCTAATTATACGAAGAAACCTTGAGGGGAACCAAGGCAAGTCTGATACAGGAGGCTACACAATCATGTGGAAGACTGCTGACTTGACAGATGTCCAGCAAATTGACACCCCCAGTAAGCCACAAAAGGTAAATTAATTGAAAGGTGAGTGGAAGGAAAGTATGGTAGAAAAGGTGCACCAGCATCTTCCTTGAGAGAATTGCCAAGCAAAATCCATTCAAGAATTTGGGGGAGCCTCAAAAGCACTGGACTGTTGCTCAGTGTCCAAAGTTCTCTTTTCAGATGAATGTAAATTTTTAAAGTTTTTCACAGTCAGTGATGATTTGGGGCCATGTCATCTGCAGGTGTTGGTCACTGTGTTTTCTGTGTGTACGCTTCCTACTGCCAAAGATACCAAGAGCTGGTTCAACAACCAGGATGTTACTGTGCTTGATTGGCAGCAAACTCTCCTGAACCGCATAGAGAGATGAGAGACACCAGACCCAACAATGCAGACGACCTGAAGACTGAGATCAAAGCAACCGGGGCTTCCATTCCACCTCAGCAGAGCCACTATCTGATCTCCTCCATGACACGTCACATTGTTGTTCCTCCTTTTGCATGAATTACTGCATCAAAGTGCTAAGTGCATAGGAATGAACATACTTTTCATTTTTAGCCTGACATTTCTGTTTAAAATATCATTTTTATTGATCTTATATCACAGTGAATTTTGGGTTTTTGGGTGTGTGTGTGTGTGTGTGTGTGTGTGCGTGCGTGCGTGCGTGCATGCGTGCGTGCGTGCATGCGTGTGTGTGTGTGTGTGATTGCTAAAATTACTGTCTTCTCTCATCTGGAGCAGCATGGCGGAGGTTAGCAGATGGCAGGTTGTTGCCGGGAAGACGTATTTGAGTAGCCTGGGAGGCACTAGTTTGGACAAGATTGTTGTAAATGGAAACTACAACCAAGAAAGCAACGACTATGACATGACGATGTTGAAACTCAGTAAACCATTGACTGTAGGAGGTAAGGTAATCAGTATGGTGGTAAAACAAAGCTTTCAAACATGTTATCATAGATGTTACTCATGACTCTTCTGAAGCATCACACGCCTGCTCATGTCTGGTCAGGGTGTGTGGATAATTTTATTTGAGTCAGCTGTAAGCCAGTTTAATGAAACACTCTAACAAATAAAAATATTCAATTTTGCGCAGTACTGACACCAAGTGGTAGCTGCATAGATCTGCTGTTAATCTGTCATGTTTTAGATCATTTTTTATTATAAATTTGTAATATTTGTAGCATTAGTAACAGCAATAGTTGTGGCTGTCTTTCTATGATGATGCTCTGTCAAAATAAAATTATTAAATTAGTGATTCTCTAAATATTCTCTAAATACATATTAAACATTATTAAACACCTCTATAACCTCATGCCTGTGAAATGGTGCCTGCACTCATCTTATTACCCACCTTTTACCTTTTGGATAAATAAATCACTTAATTTTGTTAATTCCCATTAGCCTCAGTAAAACCTGTGTGTCTGCCACCTCATGACCTACGCCTCACAGGAGGGGCCCCCCTGGTAGTAACTGGCTGGGGCAATCTTCAGGAGAATGGTAACGAAGTAGCATTTTATGACTACTTTTTAATGTACTATTAACAAAATTTCTTCTTTTCTATTACTCTTTCCCCTGTTGTATGTTTTGTCTTTTGGTTATTTCTTCAGTTCTATATTTCTGTCTCATCTAGGCCAGCTGTCGTCAAATCTGCAGAAAGCTAGTGTACCTCTCATAGAACAATCTCAGTGTTCCAGTCCTGCAGTTTATGGCAATGTACTCAGTATAAGAATGCTTTGTGCAGGGTACCTGGATGGCAAGGTGGATGCATGCCAGGTATACAGTTTACACCATTTTTTCTTTTTTCCCCCCTCAAGTCATAACACTTGATTATGGACTAAAACTCAATCTCTCTCTCTCTCTCTCTCTCTCTCTCTCTCTCTCTCTCTCTCTCTCTCTCTCTCTCTCTCTCTCAGGGGGACAGTGGGGGGCCTTTAGTGTATTATGGTGAGCGGTGGATGCTGGCTGGGGTAGTGAGTTGGGGTGTGGGCTGTGCTAGACAGGGCTTTCCTGGCATTTACTGTAGTGTGGATCCAATGCTGAACTGGGTATATTCAGTCATGGAGGTTAGTAAAGAATATTCAACTTATTATTCAACTAATTTTATTTATGTAATGTGTTATAATTATTGGCAAGCCATTGCTATTAGTACTTCATGTAACCTTCTTTTACCAACATAACAATTGGACTTCTCCTATTAATACTGAAGAACACAGAGCAAGAAATTTAGGACCATTCCTCAGTCCATAATCTCTCCAGACCCAGGCACACTCCTTCAGCTCACTGCAGATGTTTCCAAATGAGTTTAAATGAGAGAACTGGGGCAGTTATTTTGTCGACCAGAGGAGGATGAGTTTCTTCATATTTAGGGAGTTTTTCCTTGCCACTGTCGCTTTTAGCTTGCTCATTGGGGGCTCGGACCCAGATTCTACAGTATAATCTCTGTAAAGCTGCTTTGTGACAACGTCAGTTGTAAAAAGCTCTGTATAAATAAATTTTGACTTGACTTGACTTGAAGCTTCTGTTCTCATTGAATACATTTTTGGGTAGATGTGTAATTCTGTAGATTTGTTCAAGACAGGTTCTGCATGTTCATCGACCCATGTAGTTAGGTTTATTTTAGTTTGGTCTACCATGTATGGTGTTATCTTGTCCTTAGTCCCACCTCTATTGTGTCCAGCTCTGTCTTGTCTCCTGTCATATCCTCAGGTGTTTCATGTTCTGTGTTATAGCTAGTTCAATCAGTGTTGCTTCCAAGACCCATTCGTTACAATTCACCCTAAAATCTTCTATCCATCTCCTGCTTTGAACCTTGGATAAAGTTTTAGCCCTCTAACTATCCCCCTCACTGGTTCAATACAGCACCAATTGTTTTATATTTCTTAATTACTGCCCTAATATTTGGATGTGGGCATTTTCAGAGATGTATTTACTTTTTTTAAGAAATGTTTTGTACAACCTCATTTATGATCATCACACTGTTTCTTTTGTGTACTCTCCCTCAATGATTGCTCATGTTTGCACAGGTATATTGCAATAAAGAAAATGCTTACATTACTTTTTTGCACTGTTTCCTATAGTGTCTACCCTATAGTCTGCATTTGCACAGTCTCCCTGTTGTGCCTCCTTCTTCTATTCATATATTTGTGTATTTAGTATATAGTACAGATATTTATTTACGCCCCACACTTCCCATTCATCATTATATGGTCTGTATAAAGTGCTGTCTTAATTGTCCCCACTCTCTTGTTGTTATATGTTGCACCTTTGGTATTGGAGGAAGCTTAATTTTAAAATTCAACAATAATATTATCAATGTGCCAAAATATTTGACAAGTTTAGTTTAAAATGATAGGGTTTTTTAACACTTCATTTAAACTATACAGTTTTCCATATAGTGCAATTGTGTGAAATATACATACTTTCTTAGACTTTCCAGACTGTCATATCATCTCTGTGCCAAAAGTCATGTAGGTGGCTGCACACATTTATGTGCAAGTGAACAGTGATACAAAGTTACATTAATATATTCAAACCTTTCTTATAACTTTAATGAAGTATGATGTAAGCATGAGATAATTGTGATTATTTCTGGTCTACTCTCTTTAACAGAAGTTTTAAGAGAAAGCAGTGATGAGTGCATTCTGCAAGTGGACATCTAAGGATAAACTCACACTTCAATGCAAAGTAATATAAATACTCATATACAATGTACTGTTATCAGTATTTTTAAATATTGTTTTTGTATGTACTAATGATATGCAAACTACCTGAAACTGAAATGGGGCCATATTCATGTGTGCATGTCATTAAGTACCCCCTCAGGGATATAAACTGATAAATTGGTGTAGTGCCCTTTCTGCCATTTTATTTTTTTTAACCCAAAAAGGTGAAAAGCTTGATGTTTTGAAGTACAGTTTTGTTTCATCTTTGTTTGGTTGTAAAACATTGTATTCGAAGCCTGGATCTCCTGCTGAGATCAATTTACAGCAAAAATCATACTGATGTCTTTCCTAATAGTGCATTAATTATCAAAGATAAAGATCTGCCTTAAAAATGCATAATAGATTTTTAATGATTAATGTTCTTTTATAGAAGAATTAAGTTTTGGGCGGTTCATTTCTGAATGTTTGCTTATATCTGTGCTATTGTTATTGTACTTATATATGTAGATTTTAGTTTGTGTGCATGTGTGTAGTCTTTACTGATGAAACTAAAAACCTTATTTTATTATGAGCGCTGTTATGGAGCCAAAGTCTTTTTTTTGTATGTGGCGTGGGTATTTAAGATATTGATGTAAATACTGTACAAAATAAAACATGACATTGTGGGGGCAGTACTGTTTAATATTTTCTTTTTATTATTATTTCTTTTATTTGCAAACAATGACTCAAGTGTAGCAAAATATTATGAAAGACAACATTCACAGACAATGCTATTTTTATGCAAACCTTTATTTATTATAACTTTTAATGTTTTTTTCTAGATTTTGCAGTCTGCTACTGAGGTGCATAGTCATGAAAGTCAGGGAAGATGGTAGACATTGTTACAGAGAGGTTTCAAGAAGGAAGTATTGCACATTCACTCTTTTAGGAAGTGTTACTCAGACAGTGAAGATGTAGTTAAGCCGTAACTCTAGTACAGACAATCTTACTCTGAGGCTCTCTTAAGGGAGCAGCTCAGCCAAATATGCCAACATCATACAGGATTAGCAGTTATGAGACCATGTAGCCCAGCTTGGTGTCATTTGCACAATGATAATTAGTAGCCATTTACTTTCATTGTCTGCCACCAATATTAGCATCTTGGACCAAGATATTCCTTTAAGGAGAATAAATCCTTCTTAGTCTCCAGATAACCTGTGCAATATGGGAATATTAATAGTAAGGCCTTGTCCACAGGTGTTAAAATCTTGGATAAATTAAAGTATTCAGAGCGACCTAGGCATTTTGTGCTGTCACTTGATTGACTTCAGCAATGTTGTTACGTTGTGTGTTGACCTGTGTTGGGTCTGTATTGGTTTCACCCTGACACAGCAACATACACCTATAAAATCTTGCCACCCTACTCGGTTCACCCTCTGACTCGGGAAGAATCATTGAGATATAGTCTGTCCTCCAGAGCATTAGATTATTGTCATGGAAACACAATCCAGGCATTTTCTTTGCACTCATTGTGATTCTGGCAGAAATTTATGCCAAGAAATAGTGGCATGGGATGTTTTTGATGCCATCCAACTGCAGAACATAAGTCCTAAATGCCAATGTGGACACTCTGATTCACTCCAACGAGCAGAAACGTGTTCAGTCTGCACTCACCACGAACATCAGAAAAACTCACGGTCCTTCAAGACTAGTGTTCGGTCAGTGTCGCACAGCTTTTTCTTGCAGTCTAAAATCATAAGGTATTATAATACTACATAATTATAGTACATACTATAATAAGCAAATGACCACCAATGTACCATTATATTGACATCAATGAAGGGTCAGTACAAAAGACACAGGTCACTCAGTGTGTTCATTTATCCAAGATTTTAACACCCATATGGACTACAATGTGTATTTTTCTTTTACTGATAACGTCACTGTGTTGAATTTGGGTGAGTTGAACCTGTTACACTGGTGTATAACTTTTATCTTGAAACTGTAGTTCAACTACAGAGACTGCAGGGAGGGAACAGTGGTCTGTAGAGGATGGAATATGTGGAGCACAGAGCAGATCTCACAAACTCATGGCTTTGGCAGTAAGAGAAGGAGCTGCTCAGGCACTGAGAATCCAGTTTGATTAATCAAAATTTTTAATCTGCAAAAGTTTGATCGCATTTTGTATTTAAGAAGAAAAGTGCATGGAGTGTCTTTTGCACAAGAGGATGTGCTGTGATTAATAAACTCCTGCATTGCACATTTTCACACTCAATCAGATCATTTCCCACTAATTTACATTTTAGTCTCATAGTGCCAGCACAAGTTATTTGCTATAGATAACTATAATAGCAGTATTCTCCTTTTTGGCTGTGTTCTTGTAAAAGGTTAGATGTAATAGAATATACTGAATATACATTGAGTCTCTGGAGTGTACGGAGCCAGTGAAACAACCATCTGATCACTACAGAACTGCTTCTGTATTGCAGAACTAGCTGCATACGTTTAGCACCACTAACCTCAGGAATACTGCAGTTATGCCAATGGCTGCCTAATGAGACATGGCCATTTTAGCCCAAGGCCATGCTGCTTTTAAGTATTTTAAAGACAGACATAATCAGCAGAGCCCAGACAGAACAAATGGAAGCAAATAGCTACACCACATCAGACACTGGACATCTGAGTTAAAAAAGAGCAGCTGTGTAAGCGAGGGCATGAGTACATTCAGTTTTCAGTTGAATAGTGTTGTAGTTTAAGTATATATATACATATGTATATATATTTTTTAAAGTACATCACTTAAAAGACCTCTAGAACACAAAGGCAAGGCATTGAGACATGCAGGCACTATGTTTTAACAGTATTGCTCTTTGTACAGAAGGTAATCACATTGTAACATTCAGTTATGACTTTTAGCATGTATAATGTGAACCACTGTAGAACTATAAGCCTATAGTTGCTAAAGCATGCTTAAGCAATTAATTGTAGAAATCCATCGAAGAATGTGATTATATAGTAGAAGCATATAGTTGCCTAAGCATGCTTAAGCAGTAAAACAAAGATGAGGACTGACAATAGCAAAAGGCGAGAGCAATGCACAGCAACCGGTATTGCTGACTTCTGTATTTCTGTTTCTTTCATTAAAATATGCTGATTCAATCTTTACATATTCTTTCTGATTTCCAGGGACTTTGTCAATGTGCCCACTGCATAATAATTTTACTATACATGTGTTATGCAACAACAAAGTTTACAAAGGTGTCTGTGATACTAAAAGCACAGTGGTTCAAGATTCTGCAACAGGTGATGAGTACATAAAGAAGAACAAACTTTAGAATTTTAGGATCTCCTTACCCCATGAAAAGAGAGAGAGACAGACAGACAATTTCTGAGGATATCAACAACAGCAGGGACACTTTACACTACAATCGATACAAAGAAATTTGTACATCAGTGCATTTGACAGACAGAACGTTATCAAATCCTTACAGTTTGTGCTAAAGCCATACAGCACAAACAGCTGGATGTATTGTAATGTCCATATTCTACAAAGAATGTAAGAATCTGCAGTTATTGCTGTCATAAGACATGAGGTGAATCAGACATCTATGGAGCGCTTTCCTCATGCTTCAGTTTGGCTAAACAAAACCAAACCATCTTGTCCTCTAAATTCAGTTACAAGGAAATCATGAAAAGGAACTGAGGATTTATAACCGCGCTGTCTAAAGCATCTCAAACAACTGAGATTGCCAGAGCCCCTGAATTTTGAAGTGTAATGGAAGACTGCCAAATATGTGAACTTTGGAGAGAGCGAGAAAGAATATTAATGAGTGAAATGGTGAGATTAAGGAGGTCTTTTGATATTTGTGCATTCATTTTAGTTTCATTGTAGTCAGTCCCTGTGACATTCAGCATGTCCTGCAAAGCATCATCCATTGTTTATTACTTTCAACATTTACATCTAGCTTATAACATTTCATGTAATTTTACTTTTAATTACATAACTAAAGTGCTCCAAAATACCCTCCACTTCCAATGAGCATATACACAATATGCTTTTGGTGTACAATGAAGGTTTAATTGATACTAGAAATTGATATTCATCAAATGTCATGGTACGTTTTTAATACTCTTAATGGAAGTGGTAAAGAGGTAAAACTCATTTCATATGGCAGCATGAAAAAAATGTGTATATAATATATAATATTATATAATGTTTAAGAATTTCCTGTAGGCTTGCATCTAGCAAAAAAGAACATAAAGGCTACATTCTAAGAAAAACTGCATCTACAAGATTTGTTACTAGTCCATCTAATGATAGGGCCTAGAGACCTTTCAGTACATACTAGTGGCTTGGGTTCATAAATTGTTTCCTTTATGGTACATTTTATTTAATATATTAAGGATCCCAGGCATCTCCTACTGTACCTCTCCTTTAGACATTGTAATCATCATAACATAAGCCAGGATCACTTAGCTTGTTTGGCACTGTACAAGAGATCAAAGAATTCCTTTTAGAAATCTGTGTTGAATTTTATGTGTTTCCTATCTAAACCATGTCCTAATTACATTTTAACCACATGCATTCACAGTTGTTTTCAAATGTTGCTGGATTTGGACAGTATTACAATTATTTGAGATTACAAACCTTCTGTAAATGCTTTATAGGTACATTAAATGCATTTTTAAAAATCATAAAATGTAAACATGAAAATCTTGATAGCCAAGATGCACACATACATGCATGGTGTAAATACTAAAATAGGTATTTTACTTCTTATTTACATGTTAATGGAGACAGAGGAGGGGGTGCAGAACAGTTTATAAAACTGCTTCTGTAATAACCCCTGCACTACACATTTTAACCTTTTCTCTTAGTTTCCCACAGAATTAATTTCAAGCCTTCAAAGAAAACCATGTTGCCATGTCCATGCATAACACAAATCATTTAGCATCACACTATCATAAATACATGGTAAATACATTATATATGAGAATGTACCAAGTTTATTTTTATTTGCATGTGAAGCTTGAAAATTCATTAGTTTTCAACATTCATAAGTGAATGTTCTTGCTGGTTTTCTCGTAATATGGCAATATAATATAAAATCATGCAAATCTTTTTTTTGCCTTATTTTTTAGTAATAATTTCATTTACTGTTTCATCTACTGTTACAATACAGAAGATTGAAGCTAAACACTGGACATCCAGCAAAACCAACATTGCTGTGTGCAAGGCACTAATGTGCCTTTTCATTCAGTGATATGAAAATCAACAGAGAATTTTAATGAGCAGGTAACAAAAAGACTTGATGTGAAGAAACATAGACGGTATCTCACAAGTGAGTACACCCCTCAAATTTTTGTTAATATTTTATTATATCTTTTTAACACTGGAGATATGACGCTTTGATACAATGCACTCGGTGTTCAGCTTGAATAACAATGTAAATTTGCTCCCCTCAAAATAACTCACAGAATTTAATGTCTAAACCGCTGGCAACAAAAGTGAGTACAGGTGAGAAGTACAAAGACAAGTGTGTCTTGTTTACAGTCAAGCATGGTGGGAGTGTCATGGTTTGGGGCTGCATGAGTGCTGCCAACATGTCAACAATGACATATTGAAGTAGAGCATGATCCCTTCCCTTCAGAAAACACAGGGCTGTATTCTAACATGATAACAACCCCAAACACACCTTCAAGATGACCACTGCCTTCCTAAAGAAGATGAGGGTAAAGGTGTTAGACCGGCCAGGCAGTCCAAACCTAAACCATATTTAGCATATGTGGGGCAACCTCAACTGGAAGGTGGAGAAGCGCAAGGTCTACCATCCACCAGCTCTGTGCTGTCATCATCGAGGAGTAGAAGAGGATTCCAGTGGCAACCTGTGAAGCTGTAGAGGCCACACACAATTGCAACACTTTGGGCACAGTTTGGACACTTTCACTTAGAGGTGTACTCAATTTTGTTGTCAACAGTTTAGACATTTATTGGCTGTATTTTGAGTTATTTTAATGGGACAGCAAATTTACACAGACTACATTTTCCTCCAACATTAATATGAGGGATACACTGATTTGGAACTTTGTACATTGATTATTTTTCTGTTTTTGTATCTGCTGATGCTGATATACATTTTTAAAAACTGATTAGAATTACATGTATTAATTGTGTTCCGGTATACATTTTTAAAAACTGATTAGAATTACATGTATTAATTGTGTTCCGGTGTCACCTAAGCATTCTGCTCTTCCAGAGCAGTGTAAAGGCATCATGAAAAAAACAAGTGTTGTGCATTCCAAGTTTAAAATAAATGTTTTTGATGCAGAGAAAAGGATAAAATGTGCATTGCAGGATAACACCAAGATCATGATTGGAAAAAGGGATTTTGCTGTTGCAAAGTATCACTTATAAACTATCTATATTCTGAGCAGACTAGGAGTGATAT
>JBBIGC010051184.1:0-26146 GCA_037576955.1 Lepidarchus adonis | reverse complement strand
TTGTAAATTTGTTTTGGTTTTTGTAAATTTGTTTCCGGATTTGTAAAATTGTTTTACATCTTGTAAATTTGTTTTTGAAATGTAAATTTGTAACTGTAATGTAAATTTGTTTTTGAAATGTAAATTTGTTTTGCCCTTCTCAGCCACCGTAAACCAGGTACAAAAAACATAAAACAGAATTTTGGGGAATAATGAAAAATTACCATTTCATATATACAAAATATCTACAAGATTACTGAGCACAACACTGGCTCTTTACAAGAGAAGAACGGTCAGTGATGTGCTTATTGTGCAATGAGCAAATACAGATGTCAAAAAGAGCAGCAGTGAGTTACATACAGTACTATGAGGTAGTAAATCAGATCTGTGATTAACTCCTGTCAGCTATTTAAGAGTCTGATGGCAGTGGGAAAGACTCCAGCCTGAGGTTAGAAATGTGAACAGACTGTTGGGTGTAGTTGGGGGCCATTTTCCTCTGACTCTGTGGTGGTAAGTGGAGTCTTGGTGATCTTTTCTGCAGTCTTCACCAACTGTGGTGATCAGATGTATATTTATAGTATAGTTATAGGTGACATATCAAACTTCAAAAGAAAGTACACTTTCTTTATTGAAAGTTACAGCACACTTTGAGTTTTGCCATCTCTCCTGCACACAAGAGATCCAAAATATTATTTTTTTAGACAAAGTGTAAGGGGGCTCCTCAGCAATACCACGGCAGACCAGCGGGGGCAGCAGCGAGAGCTGGGGAAGTGATCAGCAGTAATCAGAGACACCTGCTCTGAAGACTTTATCAGATGAACTCTCTCGCTGGCGCGTGCTGGGTCCTCGTTGTTTATGTAAGTGAGGTGCGTTTCATACCCAGTCGGTAAATGGGGGAGTCCAGACTTTTTAAACCGGTCTCCCACTCTTTTCTGGCCTGTCTGTCTCTGTATGTGTGTTTGTGGGCAGTGTGACTGGGGAAGGAAGAAGAAGAGAGAAAATGTGAAAAGAGGACAGGCATAGACAAAGCACCAGCAAGGAAGGAGAGGAAAAGCATAAATACACCCATGAGGAGAAAATTTGAAATGATTAAAATTAAAGGAAGAAAGTATGGTCATTGGGGAGAAAGACAATAATACTAAACGCTCTAAAATGAAGAAATCAATTCAAATATGTGGACAGAAAAGAGTTCTCCTTTTTTTGTTTGGTTTTTTTTTTTTTTTTTTTTTTTTTTTTTTACACGGTTCAGGCGCTGAGGCCAATCTCCTTCCTGACTCGGTCACGTGTCTCAATCACGTGCTCTCACGCACCAATAGCGACGTGTCCAGTTTCATAGCCGAGTGGTCTGAGCGCTCGCGCCTGGTGTGTGTGGCTGGAGTTTGATTCCCACCTCACGCAGAGTAACTCGCCCTTATTTTGCATTTGGGTCTGCTCTATAATTCCACTGCTATTATGGAATGGGAGTTACACAAACCACAACATTGGACTAAATTATACTAGGTGCATAGTTATGAACCTTCAATAAAATATTCTAATCTTGTAACCCACATGCACTTTCACCTAGAGTATCTGTGAAATTAAGGGGAAGTGTACTTTCTTTACGGTACTGTTAGATGTGCAGCACTGCCCTCTGGCGGCCGGACGTGACGGTGGCGGCGTTGGTTCAGATGCAGGCAGTTAAGTTTGTCCAATGTTTTACGAGGAGCATGCTGATGCCTCGCTCTGTGTATTTAATTTTGTGCTAGGTATGCATCCTGCATAATCTATATGTATCATGGCGTGAGAAAATAGTTGTTTAAATTGAGAGTTTATGTACATGGTAGTTTTCTGTGGGTAATGCTAATTCCCTGCTAAGATCAGCTAGCATGCTAATGTGTATCGTGGGCTGAGGATAAAACCTCCATTTAAGCAAATGTTCTTGATTATGATTCCTGCTATGGGGCACATTCAAAGAGGAAATGCTTAAAGCTTTAGTTACATGGCGTTTCTGTAGAGTTTTGTGTAAAATGTGTTATTTTGTCTTAAAGTAATGGGTTTACACGAACGTGCTGATGTCTCACTCCTTATATATATTTCATTTTGGGCTATTTGTTTTCAAAGCTCTCTGCATGAAGATGAATTAACATCTGCAAACCAGTCTACTATCAGTGAGATTGGATCAAATTTGAAATTTTTTAAAAATTTTTCTCAAACATTTTGAGGCCTAGTTATTTCTTTGTCACCCAGCAGTGATTCACTGGACAAGTGCTACACCTCTTAAAGTGGAGAAATTAGTTTTTTGTTTTTTTTCCCCCAAACAATTGAAAATTCATGTTAATTGTATGCTATGATAAATTCCAATGAAGTTTCTGATGGCGTACACTGGCCTGGCTAACCCCCTAATTATTCCCGTTGCTGTGTTCCATGAAGGAGATGGTGAATCTAGTCCTAAATTGTGGCTCTGTGTTAATCTCAGTCCTTCAAAACAGATTTCCTATAGGATATGAACTAATGAAGAATCACCTACAGTACACAATGAGAAATATTTTCATAACGCTATTACATAGTTTCATCTATATTCTGAAATTAATCATTGAAAGAGATGTGTTGCTTTTTTCCCCTTACGTTCTTGGTTTAGGAACAATCTGAAAATGGATCAAATTCTGATAGACTGCTTCAGTTTCTAGAACCTATTAAAAATAATGGGCCATTTGTAATCTCCGAATATATTTACACATCCATTTACTCTTCCTTTCACCGATTCCTTCATAACAGTCCTTCAGAGTGTAGTAAGAGAGGATGCCTTTTCATATGGTGAGCTTTTCCTTCCATTATTGCACCTGTGATGAACTGGTCACAAACAAGGTGTTTCTTCATCTTCTACAGAGCTAAAGTCAAACTTGTTGAATATGTACACAATTGGTATTTAGGATATAAGGATTTGTTGAACCTTCTGCATTTACTACACTAATGCATTTCCACAATGGGCAGATGTGTTCATAAATCATTTCCCAGTAACAATCATGTTCTTTTTAGATATTTTCCTTACGCAACCCTTCAGAAGTATGAGATTGTTCTGAGAGCAGCCATTTTCCAGTGGCATGAATTATTTATTTTATTGGCCTTAATGACTTTATTCAGGGTTCCTCAAAAGCTCCTGAGAAATATTCCAATAACTGATAACACCATGATTTTCAAGTTTTACCATGAACAATGCTGCAGACCGTGGTCTTGAGTTCTGATCATTGATGAAAGGAATAAATAGAGGCTGACAGATTGCAATTCTCTATAATAGGAATTCAACATTCTCCTGAAAGCCACTCCTCTGGTCTCAGGGTCGCAAACTCAGCTTGACGCAATTTCTTTGTTGCATTTTCATCAAATGTGAACAAAGCTGTGATGGGTGATAATTTCCCATGTGGCACTTACCCTTGATGATCTCCTTGTAGTAATAATTTTCATTGAATCATTTAAACATGTCTTATAGTAATCCAGAAAAGACTGACTCCGCCAGACACAAAGCTTAATTGTCCCCCTATATTCTTGCTCCATCCTGGAATGGAGAATCTGAGAGAGGTCATTCTGATGTGCAACGATGTCACTTTATATTTGATAAGTATGTGATGTCAGCAGTTCAGTAGTTGGGTAAGACCTTTTCCATTGCATTTTCTATAGCTGCTTCTCTGTCTGGTGCACATCACCAAAGACAATGATGCCCTCTGTGGGATCTTACAACAATTTCCTTGAAAAATGAGGCGTGCCATTTCTCCCTACGGTTTTGAAGCATAAAGACCAGCGGGATGACTGGCACCTCTTCAAACGCAAGTGAGGTGTATATGACCTTTTGAATGGCAAGCACACTTCATCTCAATCATTTCAGGAAGTGCTGCTACCAATGTCATATCTGAACGAGTTTAAGTCCTTTATGAAGTCTGTCAAATGTTCTTCCATGATGTGGGTGGAGAATATATAATTTGCATTAAATGAAATGTGTGTGGTTTAGTGTTCACCTGTTCCAGGTGATGTATCTGTAGAACCGGCATATGAACATTTTATTTGGACGAGTGGATGTTGCTATAGATCTGTAGATGTCAGCTGGTGACCTTCTTTTGGAGCTGTATGAATGAGGTCTTTTTTTTTTTTTTTTTTTTTTGTACTATGGCCTTGTGGACAGGGCACAAACTTCTACGTCTCAGGTAATGAATTAAAACAAATTTCTTGCTCACGTTGCAGAGTTAATATGCTTTTTAATCGAAGCTCTAGGCAGAAAAAGATCGAACCTTGCTGGGAATTGTATCCACTGTGTAGGACTGGGTGCCCATATTTGCCCATGTGATTTGGTCAGCCCTCCAGTCTTGTACAGATCACCTGAACTGGGGATTACGTTATACGGCATAATCAACATGCTATAGGATGTCCACATGGAATGAAAGAATGACTCACATCATACACGTGTAATGAAGCACTAGTGTGTTGACCGGTGTTTTGGCGACATAGGGAACACAGTCCGACTTTGTAGCACTGTCTGCACAGGAGAACATCCATTTGAAGCTACAGACTACAGCCACAGTGTGTTGGACATGCATTGTATTCTGTGCTACACTTACCATGGTGGAGGGGGTGGTGGAAAGCCGGGGGTCAGTGAAGGGGTTTGTGGACTTGGTGTGAATTAGTTGAGAAACGAGTGTCAGGCTTTGTAGCACTGTCTGCGTAAGAGAACATCCATTTGAAGTTATCACTAATCGTGAAGAAGGATCCTCACCTTTGGCAAACGCAACAATTTGACCCAGTTGAGAATGATCTATTCCTATCCTGCTATTTCTCACTCTGCTAATACAGGCAATTATGCTCGTGTGGAAATGATTCTCCACTAATTTTACCGTTTTAAAAGGTAAAGATTGGGCGAATACAATGTGGGCCAACATGACACTGACCACTTGAACATTCGGAATGATGAGTGCACTTCATACAGTGGACGAACTAGCCCACAGGCTGTTAAATTGTATTCTTTATTTCTTACCCCTCGAATGGTGCGGTGGTCTTCGGTGGCTCCACATGCTGGATGTTTTAATGGTTGCGCTAGATAAGGAAGAAACAGTGTTTCCAGTACTGTCTGAACAGGACACCAGTTTAAAAATCACAAACACCGATCAATGAGCGCCATACACTGGACGTACCAGCCAAAAATAGGTTCTTAACCTTAAATTCTTTACTTCCCTTACCAATAAAGAGGTGCGGCGGGGCACAGTGCTGCTGGGCCGTCTGTTAGATTAGACGTCAAAACGAGAATGGGTTTGAAGCGCTGTCTGAATAGTTACTGAAACATCGATCAATGAGCTCCGTACACTGGACATACCATCCAGCAACAGGTTCTTCAAATGCGTGATATCCTTCAGTCCTCTTATCAGTAGTGTTGGTGTGGCTGTGGCTGGTCTAGGCAGCTGGACGTGGATGGTGTCTGTTAGATCAGGCGAAACCAAAAAAGGGGTTTGAGCACTATCTACACAGGAGGACGTTCTTTTGAAACTGAAACCCCAATCAATGAGCTCCATAAGTACCAGACAACAGGCTCTTCAGCCAATTCTTAACTCCTCTTACCATAGTATTTTGTTTCCTATATAAGAACCAAAATGGTTGCACTGTCTACACATGAAAACCTTAGATTTTAGCCTGAACCATAATCAATGTGACAGTATGGTTTAAACCGAGCCAACAGCAGAGCCATATGGAGTGAATTTGACCGGCTGTGATCTAACGTTCATGTTTGGCCATATGTTCTTGTTTCCATGTGCTTATGCAATTTAAAGGTAGCCACTCTACTCAAAACCTTTGTACTTCAATGAGTGAATACTACTTGTAATGATCATAAAGCTTTTCCTTTCACTCGCCAATCTAATTATTGGCATTAAATCAGAAGAAATGATGGAATAGACCCATTTGACCAGACATTGCTCCAGTGCATGCAAATGACACATGGCTAGAATATAGTTCAGCATCTTTCCTGACTTAACAAAAAAATTAATCAAAAAGCACTGCAGCTCAAATGAGAGGTATCATTGGTTCGGGAAGCCTCAGTCTCTTTTCTGAATGTATCTCTAAGGGTGCATTACAATCATGTTCATTACAGCATAATTATTCAAACATTATGCCAATCTTGAAAATTCACATGTTAAAAGGTGTACTACTCTGTAGCTGGCAAAGGGTATGTGCATTAAATCATGAGCAACAGACTTGACTCATGTGTTTTGTAATCATGTTTTATGGCCTAATTCTCTTTCTGCAACACTTCTTGTACAGTTGTACATCAGTCCATGCAATAAAATTAAGACTTAGCTGACAATTTTAAAGGACACTTCTAAAAGTGTCACATCATTGATTGTAGTAATAACTTGTTCTCCATATTGTGTAGATCAAACACCAAACATCAGTATGTCACTTATTGCCATCACTTACCATGACTTTGAAAATTAACTCGATCTGTTTACTGTCATTTTTGGCCCATTTCAGCTGGGAGCCCTGACTTTTTTTCTTGGAGAAGGATACACGAGTACTTGGATTTTTGGGGGTGTGAAATGCTAAAGATTCACAAATTAGTTTAGTTTGCCTCCTCTTTAATAATACATTCTGCAAACTGAAGAAAAAGAAGAGTGAAATCTTGACATTCACAAAACCACACATTCACAGAGCTGTAGAACGTTTGTACCTTGCATACATGACGTATCTTCTTGTTTTGGATGACTTATAGTGTCACATTTCCAGCGTGACATATTTACGTTCTTCCTTCGCATAAATGACCTGAGGATGATAATAGTATATTTCACTATTAGCAATAATTTCAGACAAATACTTATGTTTACCTTTGACCACTGTGACTCATCTCACCATATCCCTGCACTTGTTAAGATTTTCAACTTTTGCTCCGAAATCACCTTGAGAATACGTCATGTATGAAATGGTATAAAACATCAAATTCCATAACACCCAGTGACATCATTGCAAATCATATGCACTAATACTTACAGCAGCTGTCCAGTGATGATTTTGACAAATGGCCCCAATCAAAAGGTCGTATGCCAGGGGGTCAAGCTTAAGATTTAATGTTGATTCATAAATATGAGGTTAGTTTTTGAGCATTAGGTTCTGGGTTGTTTGTGTTGTATATTTTTTTTTATCCTGAAAGGAACATTACCTTGGTCAGACCTTTGTTGGAACCATTCCACAAGGCAGTCATTTGATAAGAATCAATGACTCTTGCCCTCTTTGTGCAGGATTCATTGTTCTTTTTTTACAATGCATGTAAAGTATGCATTCACAATCTGAAAAACAGATGAGTGTTTCTCACCTCACTCTCCACTTCCATATTTGGAGCCAGGTGATCTTGGAGATCCTGAGAAAATATTTTATATGCTCCAATCTTGCTCCATAGTACACCTTTCCTCTTTCCTTCCCATATATCACTAATCACTGAAAACAATACAAACATACCATATTAATTGGTGTTGGACATGTATCGGGACATCATATTTAAAATAATTGCTTACATACACTTATCAGTAGAGGTGGGTGCTCCAATGACTGCACTGGCTGCTGAGGACCCAGCATGTTCTTCATGGATAAGTGTGGGTTTGGTCGTCACAGTGACTTGAGTGGAGGATGGAGGAGTTGAGGGTTCATGAATCGAAGGCACAGGTGAAGGAGTAGTTGGGGATGGACAGCTTACAGCAGATGTGTCTGTAGTTGCTCTTGGCCATTTTGATGGAATTCTTTCTTCTGGTGTATTAAAAGGTTGCAAATGATCAATGTTGGTATAATATTTATTTTCCTTTTTCTGATACCAGATCAGCACTTTTCCCTTCAATTCCAACTACTGTAAATGGTCCCAAGAAGTCAGGCTGCATCTTCCCACCCTTCCTCTGCTCTTCACGAAGGTTCTTTCTCAGCACCTTTTCCCCTACAGTGAACTGGTAGCTTTCCTTGTCCATCTTCCGTTTCCTCACCTTTTCTTGGGCCTTTTCCATATTTTGTTTCACAATGTTATAAGTTTCATTCTTTCTTTGTAATCCTTGACATATTTCCTCTGTGGCAAGTTAGTTACCTACAAATGAACAGATATTATAATAAAAGTACATTAAAATACTCAATTTTATCATATTTACCACTGACCTCATACTCTTGGCACCTCAGATGGATACCTTGCTTCTCTACCATACATTAGAAAATATGGTGTGTGCTGTGTTATTTGCTTCTTTGTTCAAAGCCCAAAAATAATAGAACTTAAATGTCTGTCCCATTTAGAGTTAAGAGACCTGGAACATTTAAATTGTAAATTAATGCACAAGAACATGGAAAACATATACACATTTAAAACCTTAAAAACTTACTTCTGAATTGTGCCATTTAATTTTTCCACAAGCCCATTTGTCTGTGGATGGTATGGTGAACAAAGGCTTCTCTTGATCCCAAGTCTTTCACATAGACTTGAATTAATCTGTACATCCACCTAAGATCTCTATGCTGTACTCACCTTGTTCACAAATTCCTTTCCTTGATCAGTCAGGAGACGTTTAGGTGAACCAAATTTATAAAAGAAATCCAGAATGCACTCTGTGACGACTTCTGCACTTTTGGTTTTAAGGGCATATGCCTCTGGCCATTTTGTTAAATTGTCAACTATAACACAAATGTACTGTTTCCCACTTTCACTAGGTGTCAGCTTCCCCACCAGGTCCATCCCTACGAGTTCCACTGGTTCTGAGACCTATGATAAGAAACCAAAATATTACTGCAAACATTTTAATTATAATTTTAATAGTGTACTCGTTGTATACATACATCTATGGGGTTGTACTCCTTTCTTTCTTTAAGTGAAGCTCACCTTGCTTGGCATTGAGGGCACTGGGCAATCTGAAGAAAACAGTAAAATCACTCATGAAGTTAAGTTCTATCACACACCTGAACACACAAGTATTGCTGAAAACAGTATACATTCCCACTTCCAAATGTCTTGCTCCATTCCTGCCCAATAGTAGCGCGTAATTATTGCGTGATGGGTCTTCTCAACCCCACTGTGTCCCCCAAGGTCACCAGCGTGAAATTCTTTGAAAACAGAGTTCGTTTCCTGTGGTGACTGCACCACTTTTGCCAGGTGCTGTTTTGAAGCCTTTTCTTCTGCGACACACGTAAAATAGCTCCATCTGCCACAACGATGCACTCAGTGAAGGACAATTATTTCTCTACTGATGCTTAATGCAAAAGCATGATACATATGGACTATTATTGATTTTGTCTTACCCTTTATTTTGTAATTCACACCTTTTTATGACGTACTTTTGTTTGCTTGTTATTTTCTGGTTAACTATTGTGCAACTTAACATTTTAATCTCTCTTACTTTTGCAGGACCCATCCTTTGTACCCTTCCAAATAACTTACCTAGCTATGCTTTACCTCTCCTCACCTCTCCTCTTCACCACCACTTACCTCACCTCTCCTCCTCACCACCTCTCCTCCTCACCTCTCCTCACCACCTCCTTCTCCTCACCTCTTCTTGCCTATTTATCTTTACCCATCTTCTAAACACAACACGAAAAGCCAAACTCCTAACACACAAACAGTTCTTCATTGTGAAATGACATGTATTTATAGTGCTTGAGGTCAGTGTTTTTATTGCAATAAATCACTGATAGCCCTTATTGGTTGGGGCCAGTGTCCTGCACAGTTTGGTAGTTCCTTCATCATGAAACTTTTTTAATTATGATTTTAGAAGTCATATAAAATGTGATTATTATACTGATGAGTTGTATATGTCCTTATTCCAACGATGCACAGCGTGGTTGTTGATAAATTCAAAACTTAAACCTGATGACATTACGTTGAGCCAGGTCTACTGCAAGCGTACTCGCTGCGCCACCCTTCAGCTCGCGGACTCTGAGCTTCAGGAGGTTTTTCTCTTTGGGATGATGGAACGCGTTGGAATGCGTTTTCTTTAGCTTTGTTTTAGAATGTTTTATACACCGTATATGGACATTCGTGTTATTTGTTTCAGCTTTGGCGAATCTGCCGAAACCTCACATCTGCGCTTCTGGGTAAAACCAGTCACGTGCACGCGCTCGTCACCAGTTGACAGGATCACCACTTGATCCATAACACCGGCAAACAGCTTGTTTGTTTCCAGGGGAAAGTGGAGGTAAGCAATGGCTTCCTAGTTTTAGACTTACCCCCAACATCTTGAAATGTTCGTATTCTTTGCTCTGCTCAACTTTCCATAGTAGTTCCGAAATCGCTTTTTCACTGACTTTCCGTAGTATTTTCGAAATTGCCCTCACCATCTTTATTTTGGTACTTTTCAGAAATTGCTGAGTTTTGAAAATGTCTTAACGTTACATTTTTCCTGTTTGCTAATTTATTGCCACATATCAAACACAAGTCTGCATAGTTGGCAATGAAGGCAAATGAACATTGCAGAATTAAACTATTTTCTTCAGAGATTTTTCTTCAAGGATGTATTCGTGGTTACATTACCATGAGAGTCGCACACTCAAGAAGTAAAGGCGAGGACTGTAGACGTGCATGTGGCGCATATTTAAATTGACAAATTATAAACATTTTAAAAAATTCAATGTTAAAGTATCACCTCAAACTCCAAGATAACTTTATATATTTTTGTTTATTTTATAAAAATACATTTTAATTCTTTTTTTCTGCTGTCTACCCCTGCTGTAGAACAAATGCAGCACTCTTAAACATGGGATCATTTAAACATGTCTTTATAATAATCCAGAAAAGACTGACTCACGCAGACATGAAGCTTATTGAATGTCTCCCTATATTCGTGCTGGGAGATGTCATTCTGATATACAATGTCGTCTTTTTTACCCCCACAACTGCTACTGCTTCATATTTAAAATTATGATTCCAGGTTTTAACATTTTTGCAAGATATTTTCAACTGCATTTTCTATTGCTGCTTCTCTGTCTGTGCACATGATCAAAGGCAATGGTGCCATCTGTGGGATGATTTCAACAATTTCTCTGGAAAAAGCAACATGCCTGAAGAGAAGAACAGACACAAGTTGCCAAGATTGAAAGTTTTATTGTACGATAACATCTGATGTACATTTGACCTCTGAATGGGAAACGCACTCCATTTACTTAATCATTTAGAAAGTGCTGCTACCAGTGGCAATAAAAAACAAGCAATAAATAAAAAATCATACATATCTTCATCCTAAACAATACACCAAGTCAACAGTCTCTAAAATGATAATTGACACAATATGAACAACACCTAAAATGTTTATAAAGTACTTTTGAATAATCCGGAAAGTCAGAAAATAGATTGCTAATGTAAATAGTTAAACTGAAATTTGTATTCAAATTATGAACCAAACTATGACTTCTACCTGGTAATTCACCCTCTGCAAAAAAAACCCCTTAATGTCGGACTGACACATTTCTTATATCCAGTTGTTTTTTTTTATATCGAGCTGGTCTAGGTTTATCTGAAGTAATTGTAATAAAAAAATTTAAATACTAAGACAATTTCGTCAGAGAGAGCACTTAATGACTCTATACTAACTTCAACAGTTCGATTAAGTAGCAACAGCCAACAAAAGAGCAGACATGGCAAAGGATAAATTAAGGTTAAATAATTCTATTCCTAAAAATTAAGATTATATAAACTATGGCCTTCCTCACATTAAAATGTATGAAGACTTAATACCGTTTCTTCCCATGGTATTCTCATAACCATCCCTGTTCCAAAGCCAGAAGAACTTTTTGCTTATTTAAGCAATCTGAAGAGTGCCTTCTGGAAGGTGGTAGTGCTTCCTGTGTACGTCAATGTTATGCCCAAGAAAATCGCTTAACTGGTCAAGTTCTATAGTTTTGAGATTCAGAACCGTTGAAAGGGTTGCAATGTGTTTGAGTTTTGTTGAAGTTAGGGCTCTGGGAATTTATTTATTTTTTCTAAATATCTTTACATTCCTCCACAAACTGCTTAAGACAATCGTAGCCCCTGAGGAAACGTAGAGAATTCGGCAATGCAAACATGAATCCATTCAACACCTCACACTCTTCTCACTTCTAAATTAGTATATCCATTGATTCCCTCATGAGGGGTGAGGAGAAAAGGAACTTTCCTTCCTCTTTTTTCTACTATGGTTTTCTGGACAAAATGTTTGCAAAGCTTCTGCTCAAGTGGTTTAAGTGCCAAATTAACATTTGTGTGCTTCTGATGTATTTCTCTTCTTCCCGCTGACGATTAAAGAGTATAACTTGTCAATGTTACTTTAGCAAGGTTTTTTCAGTTTGAGGGTGAAGCCTCTTCTTTTCAGGGCATTCGAGTGTTGCTGCTGTTTTGTAGCCAAATGGGAATGAAGGATTATGAACATCCTGAATGAACGGTAGCAGCTGAGGAGAATTCCACTTGGCTTGGTCCGGCTGAGTCAGGGCTTGGCTCACTATGTCAAATTTCCAACTCTCTTGGTATAGCTGCACAAATTTATCAGAATCTTGGGCAGTTTGTTCATCTTTAACCTTCAACCTTTCGGACCTAATAAACATGGCCAAAGCATACAAGCTGTGACCAAGTTTGTAAGCTAGGGATGGATGGATTCCAGTTTCCTCACCGAATCCAGATAGGCGTCTTGTAGCAGAGACAACATGACTCTACAATTTTGGGTTGTTGAGCTCTTTGATGGTATTTACAGGTTTGTTTGTTTTTTTGCTGTTGGTGACCATCTGCCAAGCTCTGTTTTTGACAAATATATTTGTATTAGCTCGCCACCCTCCCATTCTTCTTGAACAATCGGTAACCATACTCCAGAATACAAGGGTCTTTCTTAACAGCAACTGCAGTTGAGTCTTGATTCATTTCATTTAAGAACTTCCAAGAGGATTTTGTGATTCATATGGGAACAGGGTCAGCAAATGCTCACATTGCCTGGACTCTTGATTTCCCTGGTTTGAATTTGCAGACCTGAAAGTGTCTCCACATCACTCCTCTTTTAAACAATCCATACACACAATGCATATATTCTTGTCCTTTAGTTTTCTTCTTTGGTTGTTTGTATGTAATAAGTTCCCTTTATCTTGGATAATGTCCAGCTGTAATTGCCTTCTGTAATTCTTTGGAAGACAATGCTTTTGCAAAATCAACATTATCAATGTGTTTAAGAAACAAGTGCCTTGACACTTTTTTAAAAACTATTTGTCCACAATACATGCAGTAATGTTACTTGTTATATATTCTTACCCCATCCTCCTTTTTTGAAACTGGCCCAGAGACATGTGTGCAATCAGGAAGCTGTTCCTCAGTCTGTTTGTCCGTGATTTGATGGACCTGAATCTTTTTCCTGATAGGAGGAGGATGAACAGTTTGTGACCTGGGTGGGTGGGGTCCTTGATGTTGCCAGCCCTTCTATGTAGGCGGCTGGTGTACACTGTGTCGAGGTCAGGGAGCTTGGCTCCCACAATCCTCTGTGCGGTTTTGACAGTCCGGGCCAAGGCTCTCCGGTTCTCTGCAGTGCAGCTGGAGAACCACACCGTGTGGTAGAGGATTCTCTCGATTGTGCTCCTGTAGAAGTTTACTAGGAGCTGAGTGGGGACTCTTACTTTCTTGAGTTTCCTCAAGAAGAACAGTCTCTTCTGAGCCTTCTTCACCAGGTGGGAGGTGTTAACTGTCTACTTCAGGTCTTTTGTGATGTAGAGCCCCAGTAATTTGAGGTCGTCCACCCTCTCTACTTCCTCCATTGATATGGAGGAAGGAAGCTGTAGTCTTCCTGGCTCTCCTAAAGTCCACAACAATTTCTTTTGTTTTTGATGTGTTCAGGACAGTGGCTGTCTGAGCACCACTGTACCAGATGTTGAACCTCCTCTCTGTAGTGGGTCTCATCTCCTCATGATATCAGACCCACTATAGTCAACAAAAAAGTCAACAAATGGCATCCTTGCATATGTGTTGTGATGCTCCAGTTGGACAGGGTAGCCTGAAGTGCAATTGAGAGCATCCTCTGATCTGTTTCCACGGTGGGTGTCCAGATCAGTGGGAATGCTGTCCTTGATGTGTGTGAGAACAAGCCTCTCAAAGCACTTCATAGCAAGGCAACTGGGCAGTAGTCAATGAGACGTGGCAGCTTGCTTTTTGGGTACAGGGATGATGGCAGTAGCTTTGAGGTATGTGGGGACTATGGCCTACTACAGAGACATGTAGAAGATGCTGGTAAGCCCTGTTAGCTGGTCAGCACATGACTTCAGTGTGCGGCCTGGTACCCCGTCTGGCCTCGCTGCTTTGGAGGTGTCGATCTTCCTCAGGGTGGTTCTGAGCTGTAAGACGAGTGCCGGCTCCTCCTTGGATGGTAGGGCCGAGTGAGAACCCTCTGTGTTTTGTACCTCAAAGCTTGCAAAGAACTGGTTTAGGGCATCAGGAAGCAAGTCGTCATGGCTGGACAGTGTGAAAGTGTGAAACAGTGTGTGTACTGTGAAAGGCACAGTTTGTTACTCTAATGTTAAAAGGGGGCGGGGCATTATAATGGTATGCATCATACCTTTAGTGGCTCTGCCAACATCGTCCACTTCTGTCATAGCAGATGTGGTCTCTTCATCGTGGAAATATGCAAGTTTACATTATCAGGCAAAAAGAAAAAAATCTGAAACCAACTAACAGTACCTGGCAACAAAACACTTACAACTGTGACACTGTTCTTTGTCGGGTCCAATAATACAATCCCTCTATCGGTGTCTAAGAAAATACACCCCATAAAATTCAATATAATCAAAGAGAAACCAATAATGCAGGAAAAGAAAAAGTACTACAACTAAGATCATAGCAGCCTGTACATCATACGCAGTTGACTAAAGTAAACCTGCATAAAAATGTTAAACATGTTCAAAAAGCCTTTAAGTGACAGAGATAGTAATTTATTAAGTCATATAATGAACACATCATAGTGGCAAACTCTCATTTCACCATGTTAGTTGTCGTGCATGGTGTGTGCAATCACTGGTCGCCCTTTTTTCAGGGACAGGGCTCCTCAGATGGGGTGAGGGGAGGTGGTGGTGGTGGTGGTGGTGGTGGTGGGCCCCACCAGTTAGACGGGCGTCAGCCTTCTTTCTGTTATCTACAAGACATATACTAAATCATGTGTAGTAATTGTGTAATCAAATATTACCTTTTTGCAGAATGTTTGTGTTTCATTTTGATTTGGCTCAAGGTTCTTCTGGCTCCAGTAGGATTGCACCTAATGAAATAGGAAATCGTATATTTCTTGTGAATATTGTTTTTTAACCTAAAGAAATGAATGACAGGAAAAGTAAATGCTTTCAAAGTGATTTGACAGTCAAAAGGATGCGGAAGGAGTGTGTCATAATTTTGCATTATAATAATAGGGGAGGCGATATCAAATTAGCAAATTAATACTTACGCATTTACTGTCTTATTTTCTGCCAAGCCAACTCTTTCTTTAGCCAATGCAGTTGTGTTGCTTTTTTTCATTATTATTGGCTTAAATTCTTCAAAAGCAATAACACCTCTAACTCTGCCTCAGTGAAGTATGCCGCTCTGTTTTTTTCACTCTGGTTTTCCATTTTCACTCGTGAAATCTGCGATCCATTGAGACTGTCTTTATGCACCGTGCACGTGCATTAACTCTGGGTAACCAGTAGGAGGTTGATTAAACTTACTCAGGGTCTGTGGGTTTGGGGTTAATCAACCCAGAGGTTAAGATTTACCAAATGGTAAGTTAACCAAGCTTTCTGGAGTACCCCCCTGGTCCAGTGTGTTGTTCCCTCTGGTGGGGAAGTGTACATTTCGGTGCAGTTTTGGCATCACACAGCTTGGATCTACTTGATTAAACAGTGTATATACAGTAAATGTTTTATTTTTGGCTTGTTTAAGCTGGCTATCAAAGTTAATTACTTGCTCTACATGGATGCCGCCATGTTGAATAACGCACAGTTCTCTATGCTTATCAGCCTACTCACCTTCCTGCCGTCTCTTTCCTCACTCATCAGCAGATGGGAAGAAAGAGAGACCTTGTAAAATAGTATTAATTATAATCAAAATATAACATTAACTGAAACCATAATAATCACCTAACCAAATTTCTTGTGTATAATACTACACCTTAAATTTTTTAATATGACACATTATACTCACCACCATACTTTGTCAAATTGATCCACTTTGTTATGCCTGTACTCCCTAACAAAGCAAGTTATAAAGGTAATGCAAAGGAAAACATACCATTAAGATACATAAAATATTAAACAAATTACTGATGCAGCGCTTACGAGAGAGAGAGAGAAATATTTTCTGTTGCAACTAGAGGTGGGGAGAGGGGAGGAGGTCGAGCCCACCAAATGCACCCACACACACACTTTCCTACAGACAGCGCACAGTGTCACACAAAACAGCGTATGCTCACTCACACAACACCAAGTTCGGTTTCTCGAACCTAAAACTCTTATTATTACACTTTGCTACACACAGAACACATACCAGACTTTTGCAGGACTTCTACCAACGACGTCTATATTCTTGTGAATTCACATGCAACAAGTCACCTTTTTTAATCTAAGCCTACCCAGGCTACTTCTTTTATCTCTTTAAACTCTTATCTTTAATAGGCTCCTTACATAACACAACCAGAGACTGAACCCCAGTCTTGGACTTTTCCAAATTAATAAAAGAATGTGGTGGGGGCATCCATCTCCTGAATGGATAAAAAACGTGACCTAACTTAATAGGTAATGCTGCACGCAGCACCAGCACAATCGATCATTATTGATCATTAACTCCTGAATCTTACCCATCTTTCTCAGCTTCGTATTAGCAGTTAAATCTGAGAGAAAAACTTCACCTGTGCTTTCCCCACATCCCACCATTGCCTTAAATTTTTAGTGACAATGAAAGAGGACATACGTGAAACATGAGCCTCTGCCCCTCGAACGCTTGGGTGGGGGACCCGAAGTGGGAGGGGCAGCGGAGCGACTACCAACGATGGCTGCCGCTGTGGGACTGTGACCGCGGGGCTGCCAGTCGCTGAGGAGGAGGCTGCTGCTGCAGATTGGTGGCGATGCGTGACGCCATTTCATTCGCAGGCCTGTCGAGCTCCTTAGCGACGCTCTGGGCAAAGAGCGTGTCCTTTGAGATGGCTGCGTTCAGCAGTTGGCGGTGACGGCTGTCTGAGAGGCCAGATTGACCC
This sequence comes from Lepidarchus adonis, assembly GCA_037576955.1. NCBI lineage: Eukaryota > Metazoa > Chordata > Actinopteri > Characiformes > Lepidarchidae > Lepidarchus > Lepidarchus adonis. The sequence goes on along the minus strand of JBBIGC010051184.1, from coordinate 8,987 downwards.
AGCCAAGCGTTGCGTTGTCCCACTATCGCTGTGGCGACAGTACACCCCACATTAATCGCCACACCTTGGTTTGCGCACAGGAGGACCCTGAGTCCTTGGCACAGCTCTGCCAGCTCACCTTCACTCAGCTCCGTCGCTTCACTGAGTGAAGAGTGTGTCAGCAGCGTCATATTGTTCGTGAGGACGAAGGTCTCTGAGGCGGTGATCCCACATCGCTCAAACAAGACCAGAGACAGTCGAGCGAGTGGGCAGGATGTTCCGGCCCGGCCCAGCTGACCCAGGCGCGAGGACCTCCGCCAGTGGAGGATCGAGCGGGGGCAACGCGGACGCCATAGGGCAATCTTCCATCTCTGCGTAGGGCCTATAGGCAACCGGCCGCTGCTGCGGGCAGATGACGATAGGGCAGCGCTGCCTCGGAACATCCGGTTCGAAAACCTCAAACTCCTGCTCCGCAGCTGGGGGTACGAGGTTCTGGCCAAGCCTGATGGTGGCAGCCCTGTTTGCCTCAGGAATGACGTCAATACGCGAGCGATCAACGACGACAGCGACCTCATTCTCTGCCAGCAGAGAGTGCACGTCCTCTTCCTCAAAGACGTGCAGGTTATTCGACTCGTCATAGTCGTCCCACGGCTTGGGAAAAGCAGAAGGGAGACGCGCCGCCATCACAGGAACAGACGCAGAAGGCTGCAGAGCGGCGTGGAAATGCTTGCGCCGAGCCCGTTCCTCTGGCGGCAGAGCCTGACATGCCGAACAGTCCAGGATGACGTGATCGCCGCCAAGGCAGACAAAGCATGTGAATCCGTCTGCTCCAGCTGAGCGCCACACATGCCACATCGCCGACTCATCTTGGGATCCACGCAGGAAAAAACGGTCCAAGTCTTACAATCCAGATCGCTGAGAGCAAAAGGGAACCGTTTGACGGGGGGCAGGGCCTTATATACGGCCCTCTTCCTCCCTGTGATTAGTCGGAGAGTGTAGGTTCAAGTTTTTTCCCAGTACAGCGACGCAAGCGTCAGAGGTGTCCAATAGTGAAGCTTGTTGGAGGGCGGAGCCTGTATGACAGAATTTACTAATGGGAACACCCCCAAGGTTGTGCCAAAATCTGTGTCCACTCTCTCCACTGGGCTCCTGTTGATGACGGGGTTTGGTAGTTCCTTTCCTACTTGGTGCTGAAGTCCACTATCAACTCCCTTGTCTTGCTGACGTTTAGATGGAGATTGTTCTCTAGATTTCTAATCTCCTTCAGGTAGGCCGACTCGTTGTCAGAGATCAGGCCCACCACAACGGTGTCGTCAGCAAACTTAATTAGTGGATCAAGTGTGCCCGGTAGTAAAGAAATTCTAAGTCCTTGACCAGCCGCTCAAAGCATTTCATCACTACAGATGTGAGGGCTACAGGGCGATAGTCATTGATAGAAGCAGGGTGGAGTTACTTTGGGACAGGAACAATGATTATTTCAGTCGGTGATTCGAACATGCTTCAAAAAGTTTGAATATCTCTGTGAACACAGATGCCATCTGGTCCTGTTGCTTTCCTGGTGTTCACCCTCCTGAAGGTTCTCCTCACATCATGCTCGGAGATGATGAACGCGTTCCTGGTGCTGGCAGTGTCTTCCTGTCTGCAGCCATTAGTGCCGCTAGTATTAGCATTGCTAGCGTCTTTAGCTGCAGCCTCGAAACGAGCATAGAAAGTGTTCAGCTCGCCTGCCAGTGACACGTCCGCGTTCGTCATACCGGATGTTGGTGCTTTGAAGTCCGTTATTGTTCTTAGTCCCTGTCACAGGCTCCTAGAGTCACTCTGTTGGAGTTTCCTACCATATCGCTGCTTCGCCTCTTTTATCACCTTCCGGATGTTATATGACGCAGCCTTGTATGGGACCATGTCCCCCGCTGCAAGCCCCGCGTTGTAGGCAGCGGTGCGAGATCTCAGAGCATCGCGAATGGTTTTGTCCACCCACTGCTTCTGATTGGGAAACGTTTTGATTTTGTTTTCTGCACGGTGTTATCCACTAGTTTCCTGATGGATCCCACAACCGCTTCCGTAAACATGCTGTCATCAGAGCTATGTCGACACACACCTGCGTCATCGATTGCACCCTGTAACGTGGCCACTGATTGGTCCGTCCAGTGCGCAACCTCCCTCTGAACCGGAGCTTCCTGTTTCAGCCTTTGTTTATATTTTTGCATGAGGAAGATGGCAGAATGGTCAGATTTCCCAAACAGACTGGCAGGCGAGCTGAACACTTTCTACGCTCGTTTCGAGGCTGCAGCTAAAGACGCTAGGATTTCCCAAACAGACTGGACCATTGTTGCATCACAGTCAAGCAATGGCTACAAGGCTCAATCTTGCAGTGTCCTTTCACCCCTGTTGGGGCAGGTGATGTGTTGATAGAAGTTTGGCGCTGCGCATTTGAGATTGCCGCTGTTGAAGTCCCCCAGCGCCCCGTGTTGTGTTTAGTGCTGCGCAAGTGCCTCATGCAGCTCGTGTAAGGCAGTGACCGATGTAAACTCCCGAGAAAGAAAAAAAGACGACTCGTGATGGACAGTAGTTCCAGGTTGGGTGAACAGGAGCGTGAGAGGAACAACATTCATGCTGTTTCACAAGCTGTTCACCTTTAAACACACTCCGCCTCTTCTTAATGTCCCTGAGTCCTGTGTCCTGTCCATGCAGTGGCTCAAGAAGGACTCAGCCGGTTGGATGGCATGGTTTGGCACCCCCGGGCTCAACCACATCTCAACAAAACAGAGGAGATTGCAGTCCTGAAAGTCCCTAAGGTCATCGAGCTTGTTCTCCAGTTACTGGACATTGCCGAGCAGGATGCTAGACGGGCTCTCAGTCTGTTCCTGACGCCGGCTCGTTTCCCTCGAGGCCGTCGTTTCGTGTCGCGTCCTTTCTTCCCGCCTCAGGATCTTTCTCAGCCAGCTCGGATCCGGAGTTAAAAACGTTGAATTGTGAGTACATTGTATACCAATAGAAACGAGTGTCTTGATCATACCTAATGTACTCCATGGTGGTGAATTTGCTGGTTTAAAGTTACAAAAATTTAACTTAAAAGATAAAAACAATGTAAAAGACTCATTTGCGCCATTTTGACTGACCATGGTTACAACTGTATTAAATAATTGGAAATTATCAAAATAAACAGTAACATTTGTGCTTTTGTTACACCATGCACCATAATTAAATAATTGGAAATTATCAAAATAAACAGTAACATTTGTGCTTTTGTTACACCATGCAATATTTATTCTCAATAAATATGAGTCATTTTCAAGTTTATTTGTGTGTTTGTATCAAAAACATATGAATTTGAATACATCTCAAAATTGCACATGAAGGTAAGGCAAATTTGCTCCAAAACACAAGGTCAGCTTCAGTCATCATTTGAACTGAAATGGCTTCTTTAAGCTGTATTTCCACACTTACCAATGATTTCAAAAAAGAGTATCACTTGTAATTCTGAAGCATATGCAAAAATATATCATGAACAGTTTTTCTGCACCATTAAAAATGTATTCCCTGGAAAAGAAGTGAAATATATTACATGATATGCGGTGGCATTTTCAAGCTGAGTTATGTTTTTGTTTAAAAAACATGAATTAATTTGAAGAAAAATGCACATAAGGTAATGCTTTAGCCTTAAATAATTTTTACATTTTGATCTTGGTTTCATGTTTCATTTTGTTTGTAATGATCCGTGATTCATGATTCAGGATCTTTTTTCTTGCTCAATGTCAATTTCTGTTGTAATGTACCTTTTGGCAACAGGGTGTCACTGTTGACTTGTTTGAGAGCCACAACCATACAAGTGGAGCAGCTCTACTCATTTACAAAGAGAAGATTTTAATGACATTATTACAGAGAATTATGGGGATAAGAACATTTGTTTGTTGTGGCAACTAGTACTCAACTAAGCATGATGATAGTCATTAAAAGCCATTTTTGCCTAATGATGCCTCTAGACAATCACTGCTTGATGTAGTGACGTTAAAGCAGAACAAAGTGAATGCAACATAAGTGATCTTTTTTAAATTATACACTAGGATTTTATAATGGTTTGGCTGTTTACATGTAAAATGTGTGGAATGAGTGATGGCCTGGGACCTTTAAGCCTTAAAAACTGCCTTGGTTAGTTAATGAGACTAAATGGGCCTCAATATAAGCTCATTATGAAGTGAAAAACCATGTCCAATTCCAACTGTGTATGGACGTTAGTAACAATTTATTCATGTAAAACGGAACCTGAGAACATTCCAGCACACAGCAGAATAACAATCTTTTTTTTACCCCTTGGCCACATTATCAGGAATGGTTTAGGTTACCGTTGTTATGCAGATGACTGCCTTAATGAAATAAAAACCTAGATGTCTTTCAGTTTACCTTTGTTGTAGAACTGTTGAGTTTCCGTAATTATGGTTGGTGAACCATCAGCCACTCTTGTTCACAGTACAAGGCTTTAGCCACAATTTCAGGTCGCAGAGTTGACAAAAACATCAGATCTGTGGCGACTCTGCAGTTAACTGCAACAAGAAGTTGTTGTGTGAACTACTTTTGAGATCCGATAAAAGGCAATTGCGACCTTGTTGGTGACTAGGACTCGATATCAGGCATGCTAGATATCTGGACAAGCCGCACATGATTGGCAAAGAACAACAGCAAAACAAAGGCATACATCTTTCATGTCATGGTTCACATTAGTATAGCACCAAATACAACTCCCCTCCACCTCTCTCTGAGACTGTATCAGCTCTACATAATGCAGCTGTAGTCACAGAGCTCACCTCCATCTCTATCTGGGACTGTGACTACAGCTTCTTTATCTTACAGCTGAGGAGCCCACAACCAATGCAATCAACCTACCTGCAGTAGGTACTACCTAAAGAGAGATGGAGGGGGTAAACAGTAGCATTTAGGTGTTACACAGGTTTAAATTTCCAAAGTTTGTTCATTTATAGCTTCAGTTTCCTGGTGATGTCTTTACATATGAGCACTCCTTCAAAAGGTGGACGGAGCTCTACCTAGCCACTGAGTTTGGTGGGGGTGGGTGCTACACCAGTCAGAGCAAACTCAGGGGCTGTATGGTTCGCAGGGGAATATCTCTTGTGAATGTGACATCCAGGTTGCAGATCAACTGTATAGTTTGTACACAAGTTGGCGAGTGTGAATACTGTAGAGATCGCAAAAGTTGTAGTCATTGACCTGCATTTAGCATTGACTGTAACACAAATTTATGATGTATTTATAAACTTGTTTTTTTTCTACTATATTTCTTGGTCATGTCCACTACTAATAATGTTTGCTTTTTAAAACCTGCATTTATTGCAAGCAGATTGAACTATAATGCCCTTGACATTGGTTCACCAACTTGTCTCAGAAAACGACAAAATTACAAAACTTACCTCTTTAGATGATCATGGCTTCCTCTTAACCAAATTGTGATATTTAAGACTCATAAGATGGTGCTGCTCCACCATGTATCAGTGAACTACTCACTCAGAAAAATCCTTAGCCCTCTACAAACCCTATGCGAGACTAAACACAATACATGATGGAGCTATTTGTAACCATTTCCCCAGGATATGAGATGCCTTTTCCAGTCATATTTGTCAGGCCCAATCATTAAAAACTTCTAAAAACATTTGTATGCAATATTGTAAACGCCTGCTTTATTTACTTTATTACTTTTTTATGTATGTTTTTTTTCTGTTTTACTTGTTTTTTATTGCGTGTTTGTTTCTTTTGTCCTTTTTATTTTCATTGTAGGCACAAAGTAATTTCAAATGCATTATTATTACATATTATTACTTGGGTGATGTTCAAAACACAATCTCAAATTTGGTCTGTTACTCGAGACCCGTCTGGACCAACGAGCCTGCTTAATGAACATTGCATATTCATTACATGTTACTGAACGATTCCACATATGGATTTGAATGGTGTAAGACAAAAAAGATGGCGAACCCTTAGAGGTTAGTATTCGTTATATAAAGTGAAGTCAGTGACTTTGTAGATGGTTAGTAAGGCTTATAAATGAACATTCGTGACAATTGATGGTATATTTTGATGAGGGACATCATTTGTTGATTTGCTTAATTGGATTAGCCCACTTCTTATTTCCTGTTCATGTGCATATGTCGCATTAATTTTGCTTTAGGAATGATGCACAAAGTGAATGCAAGACATGCAAGGCAGCCATCATGCATTAATTGTGTAGTATATCTCCAGCTCAATGGACAGTAGACTTGCCTACACAGTATAGGGCAGTGGAAGCCTAGTGGTTAGGCTTTAGTACAACTGAGTAACCCTTCAGCAATGTACCGTCTAATTAACAAGATACTGGGTACTAGGAATAAAAAAAACACCCCATCCCCTAACTGATATTCATTCATCATACTGAAGCCTTTATTTGCCTGGGACACGCCAAGGAATAGTCCCATCGTGTGTCAGAATAGCTAAATGAAGGTTCCTTTCCTATCTGCTGCCTATGTCCTCGCTAAGTATAGATGTAGAACTGACTTGCAAATGGACCTGCTAGTCTACGTGATCATTTAAACTCGAAGAAAGAAAAGGTTTAGAAGTTAGAAGTGTCAACTGGGCAACTAGTGCCAAAGTTGATCAAACTCTATAGTATTCAGTAACTACTATAAATTATTCAGGAAAAACTACACATACATAATACATATTATACATATTTCATACTAATAATTTAAACAGTACAAGTACAATAAACAACCTTAAATGATAAAAAAATAGGTAATCAAAAAAGGAAAACATGCATTTTTTTTTTTTTTTTAGAAATGAAAGACCTCTGCAATTTAACTTACTAAATGTTAATGCAAATAATCCCTAGAGGAACATTTGCTGCAAGAATAAAAACATGTAAATATACCTAGATTTACATTGCTTTAAATTAAAAAAAAATTATTTATTGGAAGTCAAAAAATCACTTATAAATATTGCTTTTCCCCCAAATATATAATGATCTATATAAATTAGGGCTTGATTTTTTCCCCATAGGGTGTGAACACCTGTGAATCTGTAGGCCAGACTTTGAGAGAACTTTGAGAAGGTGAACTTTTCGTCTGGCTGCTGAAAACAGGAGGGGGTATCAGGGACTCGTGATTGACATTAGATCTGTTTGCTGGTGCGTGTCGCTGAAAGGCCACGTCAGTGAGGAATTTCCAAATGTCAGCCTTCCCTCGCCCCCACTCCCCTCTGTGAAGCTGGGACGTTCATGATGGGGGTGTGGTGAAAACTCCACTGAGAAAAGCAGAGGCCCATCTCAAAACATTTATTGCACAGCCGACATTTAGCACAGCTCTGGGCTAAGAGGGGTTACAGTTTGTGGCTAGGGGTTTGGAAATAATCTTGGAGTTCAATTTTATAATTAATTTTAACTGTGTTTTGTTACTGTTATTCTTGTATCCGAAAACAAAACTTAAATGGAAAGAGTACTGCGCTTTTGCTACTCGTGCCCCGATTTTATGGAACAAGCTTCCTTTGTATATTAGGCAGTCTGACTCCCTTGTATTGTTTAAAAGTCAATTAAAGACGTATTTTTATTCCTTAGCTTTTACAAATTGATGAAACACTGGGTATTGTGCTGTATGTCTATTGTTGTGTTGTTACTGATGTGTGTTTTATGTTATTTCTCTTGTAAAGCACTTTGTAGCTGTTTGGCTTAGAAATGTGCTATATAAATAAACTTTTACTTACTTACTTACTTTTGTTTGATAGTGTGACTGTTAGTATTGTCATTTTGTTATTGATTGTATTGTAATTGCTTTTGTAACTGTTGTTAGTATTGCTGTTATTCTGGTTTTTTTTTTACCTATTCTTGTGGTTGTAGTTATTGTTATTGTAACTGTTAATACTGTAGATTATTGTTATTCTAGGTTTTTTTTTTAAACTATTCTTGTGGTTGTAGTTATTGTTATTGTAACTGTTAATACTGCAGATTATTGTTATTGTTTAAAGTATAATAGATTTAAAAATCTGAAACTGTATGAAAACCTTTCACACTTGGTGGAAATATTTAAACATCGTTTCTCACCTGCAGCTCATTGAGAAAAGTGGAGAAACTAAAAAGTTGCCTCCACTGTTCTACAGAAGAACTGTTCCTCACCTTGTAAACGGCTGAAAGTCAGAGAAGTTGAACTCTGTCCATGCTGTACCTGAATCTAATATGAACACCACCTGCTTCGTCGATCAGATGAGAATCTCATATAAACACCTCCTGTCCTGCCGCTCTGTTCAGGACCCTGACTATAGCTGATACCACAGATATTCGGGATATTTGCAGATGTGGCCTAACGTCTGCACAGCCTGAACATGTTCCATGAGGGTGGAAGCGGTTTGATCAAACGCCAAGGGTCCAGAGTTCCTCCCACAAAACATCTCGATAGATGATCCGTGCCAGACCTTCCAGAAAGATAATTCACTCCAGGCTCTGTCTGGGCCATGGAGTCTCAAAACGAGAGTCAGAACAGGTTTAAACCTGTTTTTAGACATTACATTTTCCACAGAATCTTCAACTCCTTTCAGTTCACATAGTAACACCTGCTGCCTACTTAACTTCAAACATCATTCATGTTCTCCTGCCTCCACACCTCATCCTTCAGAAATTTCATCATCTCAGTCCAGCAAGTGAAGGTATTATTTGGCAATTTGTGCAACTTTTTCACCAGTAACAGCTCCTGAGCTTCTGGGAACGCTTTCCAAAAGATGTCTGCTGTAAACTTTTGCTAGAACAATTGCTGTGAGTGTTTGATTGAATTCAGCCAGTGCAGCATCCAGACTCTGATGTTGGATGCCTAGTTCTGGATCACATACACCACTCCAACTCATCCTCTCATCTTCTATGCCGCTGTGTGCTGGGGGAACAGTTTGAAAGCAGCTGATAGGAACAGACTGAACAAACTGATCAGGAAGAGCGGCTCCGTCATAGGAGCTGAACTGGACAATCTGGAGACTGTGGTAGATCAGAG
>JBBIGC010051156.1:0-11397 GCA_037576955.1 Lepidarchus adonis | reverse complement strand
ACTTTGAGCGCAGATCTCGCAACAGCGCCTCTATAAAAATACGCAGGTACTGCATCTCCGTATACGTTCCGTAAATTTTTGAGTGCGTGCACAAAAACCGACGCAAGGATCGCAGAATACGGACCGCAGCTCTACGTACGTACATACGTACGTAGTTAACAGCAAGTATATTTCTGCCTTAAGAAGTGTGCGATGTTGAAATGAGACCTGGAACTGACCATTGATGTTTCATTGGGATTTTTAACCAAGCTTGCATGGTCACAGATGGAATAAAGACATGTATATGCTCTACCCAACAAATTTGATCAAAACTATATGCTGGGATTGGTCATCCCGAGCGGCTATTTGCATACGGTGAGGGTAGACTGTGACTGTGAGTTTTGGGACTGTTGTGCTTGTGGGAATAATTTGGGTTAGGTTGTGTGTGTTTTTTAGTGTGTCTGGTTGAGTCACCATCACTGTGTTGTGTGTGGTCCACGGTGGCAAGATAGTGGCTCAATTAGTATCGTTATACTGGGATTTATTCTGAATGCTTTGTCTGTGCTCTCCTGCAGAGGGCGCACTGGTTCCCAGAGCTCTTATTAGAGCTGGTAATAAACCGGAAATGGGCAGCTGTCTGTATACGAGCACTAAACCCTTCTGTCAGTCTCCATTTTCTCCTCGACCAAACACAAACAAAATTTTAAATGACTATTTTTGAATGTCACTTATATTAGATTCATGTGGTTGAAACCAAAAATGAAAACTTGAAAATGATGCTTCAGAAATATGGGACTTCTGATGGGGCAGAAACAATAGAAAGTTAAATGTTTATTAAGTTTCTAAATAAAGTGTTGCAGAGAAAGTAAATGGGTTCCGTTAGATATTTTTCTGATCTGGAATTATACAGAATGTTAACATTAATCCCATCAAGTTGAAGGGGTGTTTAAAAACGAGTGTGTTTTCAGTGTCTTTAAATGAATATTATATTGAATATTATATTTAAGTCACACTGTATCTGTGACTTCTGTCTAATTGTCCACATGTCCATCCTTTAATGACCGTTTGGTCTAATGTCCCCTTGAAACAACCCTTTATAGCTACAGTGATGTTTTCTCCATTTTAGAATTTAAAAAATGTTGATTCCAATTTTCTTTTTTAATCATCACAGTATTACCATGTCTCCATAATATAATATACACAAAAAAAAGAAAAAGATATGATGTATGATTCTACATGTGACATGTGATAATCATCATCCCCATTCTAACAATATTCATCATCATAATAATAAAAATAAGTAACACTTAAATAGCGCCTTTCACAAACCCAATGTCTCTTTACAAAGTGATGGAGGGAAAACATTAATGAGAGGATGAAGGAAAGGAAGAGTAGGGGAGTAGCACTGAAAGATCTACCATCCATAGTGGACAGAAGGACACGGAGGACCATCAGAAGGCACTAGATGATCTAAATACAGATACAATAATACATAATGGATCGTTTTGAAAGTATTTTGTGTGGAAACGCTGGTGCCAGACAGAGCGAAAGCCTGTGAGGTTCCCGTTGCCCACGTATGGACGTGAATCATCAAAACAATCCGTCACATACAGTTTCCTCCAGCCTGCATCTGTAGCACTGACTGCTTAAACGGGTGGAGGGTTCTGAGAGTGTGTATGGAGGGTGTGGGTGGAGTTTTAAAAACACAGCCATGGGAAAAGCACTTCAGGGACAAATGTTCTGCTTTTTCCCCAAAGTCATGTTGAACAACGAGACCAATTCTGTAGCTGCAAACACAATCCATGGACATGAGCAGGTTCTTTATCCCAAGAAGAAGGTTCCTCCTCACTGACTGAAGCAGGTACATCCCTAGATTCTTCACAGTAAAGGTTCTTTGGAGTGATGTCATGGAAGATCCAACTTTAACCAGTCCAACCAAGATCCAAAGCTCTCCAGTTCACGCCTGTAGAGAACCAGAATGGGTTCTTCTATGACATCATACTTTAGCACCTTTACTTGATCGGTATTACGTTATTTTTATAACTCCGTGATTAGAATGTGGACAGATTGTGAAATGGTTCAGAATTGATGATGGTGGTGATGATGTTTCTACAAGTTTAGAGATTCTCTGAGCAACCACATAGAGGAACTCCTTAAAGAACCAGTCATGTGCATGAGTGGGAAGAACCTTCTCTGAGCATAAAGAACCTGCACATCATCTTAGAACCTTTACATTATGATGACCTTGCAGTGAGGTTCATAGAGGTTCTTCACACCTTCATGAAAGTCTATTGACTTTAGAGAATGATTAATGAGTCGATACATGTTTCCTGAGTTATTGATGGTAAATAATGGTAAAATGTGGCAAATGTGCACCACCTTTGTGATGTTTGCGTGTAGGAAGTATTAGCATGTTCAGCAACGATGTTTGACGTAAATCTAATTATGAGAAACTGAAGAAAATACATAACTAAACCCCAGACATAACAGGGCAAACGGAGACCTGACCTGGGATTAAACACACAGACTAGAGAGGTGGAGACATGACAAGATTGCATGAAAGAATGGAGTAACCGTGACAACCTCTGCGTTTTTTTTGACTGTATCTCCCTATCTGCCATGAAAATATTTCAGGCCAAATGCTTCATTCCAAATGAATCGTGAAAAATCGTAAAAACATTTCATGTCATCCGTTTCTGAAAGTTACAATTGTGGACGCCTGGTTCCTATCACCTCTGTTGCAAACAAACTCTGACTCAGACTGTCTCTAGAGTGACACATTTCACACCAAACCTCTCCAACTGTGCATGTTCTTCATCTTCATTTCTGCTTGATTTAATTAACCCAGAAAATTTGATGGTCTTCCTCTGTTAAAATAAAATGAAATAACACAATCACATCCTCCAACTTTCTTAGGTTCACCAGTATTTTTTTTTTTTTTTGGCAAAGCTCTGTCTTGTCTAAATGGGCATTTGAAAGATGAACATGGATTATCCTCGAGAGTATGCCATCTGCAATTATTTTACTTATTAGGTAGTCATGCAGCTAATGGCCGCATTAATTGGGACTTTACGCGGTGAAGTGAGACGATGAACAGACTGGAATTGTTAGAGAGTTGGCAGTTGGTACAAATAGGGAAGGTTATGTTATATTCCAAGAATGGTGTTACAACACCCTGATGGTCCTGAATGGACATATATGGGCAATTTTCTCCCACACCCACAGGCAAGTATGTAGACAATAAGATAAAGTGTTCTTTTAAAACTGGACACACTTTGGGAACCTAAGCCTGGTCCCTCAAAAAGCTGTGGAGCAGTGGATGATGGTTAACCTTTCTAAATTATAAATAGAATTGTGTAGTGCTTAGTATATTGATCTGGACAGCAAACGCCTTCTGAGGTCATGTCATTTCAAGGGTGTCCAGCAGATGGCAGTATAGGCTTTGCTTATGCAAAGCAAGATTCTAGGAGCCAAGCGCTTCACTCACGCTGCTTTAATCCCACCCGTTTTCCGACAAGCCCCGCTGCGATTGGCCCGTGTCTCTCCTGCTGGGCTGTGATTGGCTAATAGTTCGTATTGCAGCTCGCGCTTTGCTCGGCTCTGTCCAGAGCATGTCATTTGAAGGGCGGGGCTTTGGCTAGAATACGGGTGGGCGAAAAAATAGTAATAATACTCATGTAGAGGTGACAGCACACAGTGAGGAAGAGACACGAGAGTATCTGTTAACGTTTAGGTGACTTGTTAAAAAAAACTCCGAAATATTTTTTTCGAAGGGTTATCGGACGCCTAGAAGCAATTTCATCATGGGAATGTGTTCAGGAGTGGAGAAAATGAGGAGAAAATGCGTTCATTCATAGCTGCTCACAGTTCAGGGGGAAACCAGGCAGAGATGCTGAATGGACTGCACCCAGTGGTGGCTTTCACTGGGCTTTCACCTCGATGTGCTTGCCCATCCCCCTGAGGCGACTGTCCGCGGAGGACGGAGCTGTGAGTAGGACATTATCGTCGAAAGTCCTCAGAGGACCCTTGACTCTGGCTTTTCGGGGAAAATGTGTGGCGCTTGGTTCGCCTGCACGACGTTGATTTACAATGATGGGACCGCGCACTCAGACACAACCAGGTAAGACTGAATGACGCATTTTGTTGTTTATTTGTACATTTTTATCCAGTATACAGACTATATTTACCTAAACAAAGATGCTAGCAGTCTGAAAAGTTGTTTATTTTTACTTCCGCTATAACGGCTGTGAATTTATAACCCAGAACCGCCAGTGACTGACCAATCACCTCATTAGGAATCCGCGTATTTTGAATATTAGATCATGATTGGCTGCATTATGGGCTTTCCAGGAAACAGGAATTTAAATGACGTGATGGGGTCCTGCACTTTTCTTCTTCTTATAGGGTTTTTCTCTATTTTTTTTTGTTGCAAATATTAAAATATGGATTACTGATTTAAAGTTTCTGTCTGATAGACATCCCTGCCCAAACTTTACACGTTCACTCTTCTCTGCTTTCCCCCACTCACACATGAGAAAAAAAAAGATGTTTCTCATCTACAAATGTGCTTTGTTCAGAAGCTTTACTGTTGTTGGCATCTACCTTCAGAGAAAGAGCACGGCCCTCACACAGCGCTTTTCATTTTTGTTTATGCCTTTGCTATTAAAGCTGCCCTACGCCCACTACTCTGATTTATACTCTGATCGCTCGCTGCAGTACACACACACACACACACACCTGAGAGTACTTAAAGGAGACCTTCCAGGGAATGTTCCAGGCTGGCTGCTGTGTTGCAGGGTACATAATGTCACAGGGTCTGTGTAATAACAGTGGGAATTAGTCTTTGGACACGCTTCATGGCCTTAAGGCGACGTTGAGAGAAATTCACTGTAAGTGGTCTATTAAACACGCGTTTGGAAACAACCTTTCATTATCAGAGAAGCGGGATGTCCTTCAAAGTGCTACTGAAGAAGATGTATAGGAAAGAAACAGACAACCAGTTAATTGCAGGTGATTCACCAGCTATATATTTGAATATGTAGGAGATAGAAGTTGACACGTCATGCACTGCGCCTTTGCACTCGCAAACAGAGGAAATTGATTTGTCATTTAATGATCTATGTCTTTGACCAAGCGCTCGAATGGATCTGATCCTACAATATAATGTCATTCCCTCTTTCACGAAATGGAAGATACATAAATGCCAACCTGACTAATTCTGTCCATTTTTTCCTCATGTGGTTTAGAGGCAAGTATGACTCCTCCACGGCGTTCCTCAAATCCTGCTGACAGGTATGCAGTCTCATTTGGGCTTTTCTGAGAGGCCTGTGTGCTCACATATCACACAGTTTATGTGCAGTGTTAGCGCTAATACAATATATCAGCTGCCAAATATATATGTGGGAAAATGAACCGGATTTGTAGTTGATCATTACAAGCCACAATTTGCATAATTCATATAGTTTTAAATAAAGTTTACAATAAAAGACCTTTGGAGTGCCATAGAAGAATCAGGATGGTTCTCAAAATAACTATTTTTGTAAATGAGGGGTGTAAGTATGAAAAATGAAATAAAAATTCATTATAAATGACATGTTTCTTTATATTATGGAACTCTGCTTTGTGTAATCTTTCCTTAAGCTTTAACAGTAGTGGATTGGCTGTTGCAGTACTGTTCAATATGAGCCACAACTCAGCTATTTCACTAAATGTGTGTTTAAATGTATGTTTTCCAAAATCATTGTGGAACAGGATAGCTGAGAACGCAGAATAGCATAGAATAGAATCAATAGCCACCCATGTGCAAATACCAGGCCTAATGCATCACTGTCAGGCTTTCAACACTGTTTAGGCGGAGAATATAAACCTACCAGTCATGCTACACATATAGAATTTCAGTTTTATACATGTATGTTTATTCAGTAGCCAAGAAGACAAAACTGGAAAGATTAGTTGATGAATAGTAACCGGTCATTTCATTGTATTGATTTTAAATGTATTAATTATAATTATTAAGAATATTATGTATAATACTTTTGTTTAAATAAAATTATTGGTCTATTTCCATTTAAAAAATTACATTTTTTTTTATCTGTATTCCCCAACTGTGTTAAAAATTGCTTTCAGTCATGTGTGTGACTGTATACATTATATAAAATGTCTAAAATGCAACAAAATAAATCAGATTGAAATTTGAGGGATCGTGACTCATTTTCTAAAGAATTGTAAATTGCGAGTTCAAAGTTTTGCACCTTTATCACAGACCGTTTTGTTTACTTCAGGTCACCTGCATCGTCTGAGGAAACCGTCCAGAAGAACAGTACCAGTAACAGTGGAGTTATACTGGACATCTCCGCACTGAAGATGGCAGATGTGGACTCTGAGGTTCCACCACTACCTCCACGCTACCGGTTCAGAGACTTGCTGCTGGGAGATCAGTCTTTTCAGAATGACGACCGGTAAGGGGCTGTTCTGTTTTTCTGTGGGTTAAATTGACTTGGGTAGACAGCATGATGATATGTTGTCATTGGTGGTAAATGATGTCATTTTTGAGTTTGTTTGTTGTTGGCCGAATTTTCCCAAATTCCTACTTAACCGTTTTCACAAATGCTGAACTAGAAATGTGCTTTTCTTCAGGTTTTCAGAGCTTGATGCTGAAATTGCTATTTTGCTGATGTATTGTGTCACCTGAGTAAACACGAAATATCATTAACTATAAAAATGTCTTCGAGTATTGTGATGTTTAGTTTTTTGCCTCATTATCCAACTTTATTCACCACGCATTTCTAAGTATTCTAAATCTCTCAACATTCAGCATCAAATTTCAATATCAGATTAGTCAGTCTTAGTGTCAGCCATGTTCACATCAGAAACCACTATGATTGGCTGTTTACAAGACTATGTAAGAATGCTATTAAGGTCAATGCTTCTTGATTAGCTTCTAGTTTAATCTGCATCCACTTTGATTGTAAACACTGATTGTAACATAAAACATATCTGAAAAAATAATGTTTACACATTGGCATTGAAATTGTCATTCACTCATAAAGCCTGGATTAATGAAACCATTGTAGATGCTGGATTTGTAGAAGTCAGGGCTTTACCATATACCAGAGTGCAGAGTATGATGAATAGTGAAAGGAGGTCCTGCGTCAGGCTGCCAGGTAGGTTTATTTAATAAGTATCTTATTACCCATTATTCTTGTTCTGCTTGTACAAGGCCTCATAAGCAAAATACCTGAGTGATGATCAGCCATTTGTAATGTAATGTCAAGTATAGTGTATGGTACAAAGCTGCTGATTTTTCATGTATAAAAAGTATCAGCAAAGAGGTCATTCCGAAGCACCTGTTAATAACAACATCATGAATTGTGTACCTTTTATACAGCTTTAATGTCTACATGCTTAATGGCTGCGGGATGAAGTTACTTTAATGTTCAGTGGGACTATTGTGCAGTGAAAAGCTGCTCTGAGGGAGCTGTCCACAGCTGTGGTTCTGAAATGTGTGAAAGAAAGGGGTTGAAAGGCAGCAAGGCTGAATAGAACAGTGCTTGAATATACCTACAGCGTCTTGCTAAATGACTCAATCTTTTGTTATAGATTCAAGGCCATGGCATCCCATCAAAACCACCGGGGGCGTCAGAGACTTTTTTCTGACTTTCTGAAAGCTGTTGCCTGTGATTATGTCCGCACTTTCAGAAGAAAAAAAGAAAGAAGGAAAAATAGAAAAGTTCAGATTCAATTTAGCATGAGAGGTTTGCTTGTTGCAAACTTGTGGATGGAGTGATGATGATTGATGGGTTTCAGAATATTATGCTGCTAAAGTGGGGTAAAGCAGCAAGCATTATTCCAACAGGAAATTAGTCATCATTGGGTATTCCTGAGTCCTAATTGCTGTGTGCCACACCTGTGTGGTAGTTTTGGAACAGATATCAACCCGTTGTCTTCTCCTGTACGCGTGTGTTTTGTTCTACAGGCGAACACATTGAAATTACTGTCTGCAGTAACCAGCCTAAACTCCAACCATGACAAATAGCGATTAGACTGAAATGCTGGAGTGTTCCATTAAACCTATGGACTGAAATAGGCTCAAATACATTGTATTGTCTTTCTATGAAACATTCTGAGATTCTTGCAGAGAATTGCACCAAGAATATGTAGCAATAACAACCTTTTTAAAAATAAAGATTGTATTATTTCTTAGACTGCATGATAGTTTAAATGGTGATAAATTGAAGTGTATCAAATGTTAATTAGTACTATTGTGTTTCAGCACTGTGGTTTTATATGACTTCATTAATCCTCACTTTTTTAATATTACACTGCACAGGAACTACACAATCTCTTCATTTAATACATCTATAGCGTCTGACATTCAGAGTTTGCTTCATTATACAGGTTTACTAGCCAGGCCTAATAAACAAGCCCCATTTATGACCCCTTATCTTACCTCCATCCAGTTTCATAATTATTCTGTTCACTCTAGGTTGATGCTTATTGTCAGATATAGAGTCATATAATGTGTGTGATAATCTGCATTTGTAAATTCTTTAAATTAACTAACAAAATAAACGTTTAATTAATGTTTTGGCTGACCAGCTTGATTGTCTGTTGGAAAGAAATGTTTCATTTGATACCTGCAACACAGTTGGGACTGAAAAATAGGTGTGAGAAGTTTATAGATTAAAATGATAAATAAACACCACAATAATCAAGTGAATTGGTAAGAGGTGAAATATGATTAGGAATAAAGGAGCATCCCCAAACAAAAATGGGTTGTTGTTCAAGAACTCTGTGGAAGAAGTTCAACAAGAACATTTCTGAACACAGAATTACAAAAAATGTTTGTCTTTCATCACATAAAATATATTATCACAATATACTGTACTGTTAGGAAGCAGAAGAAACCTCATTGCTTGAAGGGCAAGGCTGGAAAACACTGGAAAACAAAAAACGTACTTTTTTAAAACTGTTGTCACAAACTAAGAAGGACCGTTTGAAACTGCGTCATGCAAAGAGAAAGCCGTACATCAGTTCTCTGTAGAAACGCCCCAGAGTTCTCTGGGCCCAAGCTCTTTGTAGTTTGGCTAAAAGAATGTGTAAATGTGTGTTGTGGTCTCATGAGAAAAAGGATTTGTCTAGACCAGGGGTCGACAACCCGCGGCTCTGGAGTCTTCTTTTGGCCTTGACAAAAGAAAATAAAGGGTTATATATTAATACATTTTTTAAATATGGTATATTAGTTTATTTTGGTTTATTTTGTTATGCAATTATTTTGGAGTTTGAGGTGATATTTTAACATTGAATTTTTTTTAATTTGTCAATTTAAATATGTGTCACGTCCACGTCTGTAGCCCTCGCAGGTGGATTCTTGAGTGTGCAACTCCCACGGTAAACTAACCACGGAAACATCTCTGAAGAAACATCTCTGAAGAAACATCTCTGAAGAAAATAGAGTTTAATTCTGCATGGACAGATTCCTTTGCCTTCACTGCCAACAACGCTGCTTATCTGTGTTTGATATGTGGCGAGAACTTAGCAAACAACAAAAATGTAATGTTGAAAGACAAGCACTCAGAGAAAACTGAAAACTACTGAAAGACGGCGAAAGAGAGCGATTTCGGAACTACTTCGGAAAGTTGAGCACATCAAACATACTTTCAAGAACAGGTCAACAACAACTCGAGCTGCTGGTTTTGTGGCCGCTCACGAGCTCAGACCGTAAGGAGGAGGAAGCCGTTCACAAACGGAGAATACAGAAAAGAATCATTTTATGAATCATTCATAAAAACATCAGAGCATCTATTTTCCAAATTCAAAAACAGGACATTATTAAAGAAAATTAAGAAATGCTTCTCTCTGCAAAGACCGTTGAGAACGGCACCATTACAATGGCAACAAACATCACCAGTAATCCTAATTTTTGTTTCCTTTTTAAAAACTGTTTAACAATGTTTTTTATATTAAAGTGGGCTACGTTTTATTTAAATTTTACACAAATATGGGAAGAACTCAAAAAAGTGTGTATAGTTCAGTGTATAATTTATTTCAAAGTAGGCCTACACATGCACACTGCACTTCTGTTCGTCACATTCAGTTGTTGTAACAGGTAAAATGAATAAGAGATTTAAACTTTTAGAAGTTTATACGCTGTCTTATGTTTTGCGGCTTCAGACGATTTATCTTTAGTTGAAGAGGAGGCAAAATGGCTATTTTGATAGTAAAGTTTGCAGACTCCTGGTCTAGACTGTTATAAAAAAAAAACTATAAAAGCTTCTGATCTGTCGTGAGACATGGAGGCATCAGTGCCCATGTTTATTACATCAAGACCATTCCAGACCTCATTTTACACAGACTACAACAGTGTGGCTTCGTGGACACTGAGCCTGCCAGCAGTCCAGGTCTGTGTCGGCATGAAAGAAAAATCAGTCAAAGGGCAAAAACTGCAACAGTTAGTATCCTTTGGTCCCAAACAATTCCAAAACGTTAATGATAAATTACGGTATTATAGTATTTTACAAATTTTTTCCAGCTTTTTTCCGGTTAGAAAGTGAAAATCAGTACATACCCCCTACAAGTACGACTCTTTATCATAATAAACAGTTTCTGTTTATTTACTGAATTTACATTTTAAAGAAAAAATAAACAATGTGAAAAAAAAGTGTTGTATGTTTTCAATATTTAACTCAACAACAACAACGTAACAGTTAACAACAAATAAATTAAATTGTGTACTAAAATGTCATTATTTTTTAGGAAACACAATATCTTCAGAAAGGTAACTTTATAAAACAGGAAGACAACATTTTCAAATGTAGCATCATTTTAGCCTGTTTCAAATGGTCCCACTGAATATAGTCATTGTTTTTATATTTTACAAAGGTACAAAGTATTGTTCCTTACACTGTGGTCTGTGCTGATTGCCACATACACTAGAGGATAATACTCTTATCACTCCTGTGGTTTGAAGTGGATAAATAATGTAGCTCGTCTTACATAGCTTGGTCATGTGGCCTAAAAAGCCTTACCCAGAACAGATAGAGGTTAGGCTTAGTCTCTAGAGGATAGTGCTGCTTTAAATCTGTGCTAGGACTCGACAGAATCAACAAAGAACAGATGAAATTCAAATGTGCTGGATTTTACAATATTGCAGACTGACAAACCAAGACACGCTTAAAGTAATTCTTCTGTGGAATGTAGGATATAGTGAGTGACTTTATTTGAATGCAGCAGTTACGGCTTTCTTCTGTGTGTGTGTGTGTGTGTGCGTGTGTGCGTGTGTGCGTGTGTGTATGTGTGTATGTGTGTGTATGCACGTGTGTGCGTGTGTGTATGCGTGTGTATGCGTGTGTATGCGTGTGTATGCGTGTGTATGCGTGTGTGTGCGTGTGTGTTTGCGTGTGTATGCGTGTGTATGCG
>JBBIGC010051148.1:0-11398 GCA_037576955.1 Lepidarchus adonis | reverse complement strand
CTGATTGGCCAAACAGTGTAGCATGATCATCTGCAGCCAGTGATGGTCAAGCGGGGCGTGTCATCACGAATTTACACAATAATTCGCGTGTGTCCCGACCTCTGTGGCAAAGGCTCTGCCGAACCCCTGAGACCGACTCACCGAACCCCTAGGGTTCGATCGAACCCAGATTAAGAACCACTGTTCTAAACTCTTTTTGAATATAGCTGAAGTTAGCAGACAGACCATTGTTATAATCGAAAATGTAACTACCGGTAGTTTATTTAATGATTTAAGGATGACTGTGTGGAATTACTAATAGAAAAAAGTAATCATGTCATTTTAACTAATTATTTATACACTTATTTATGAAAATGTGGTGATGTTAAACTATGATTTACCATGTCTAAACAGATTGAACACAAATAGTCTGATCAGAAGAGCAGGTAGTGTACCAAAACCTCAAAGCAAACGTCCAGTGTGAACAAGTTCTCAGGCAAAATACCTCTCATGAATATGATTTAAATATGTTTCTCAGTTTTTTCACCATTGTCCTACTTCCTTTCCCTGAAAAACGCATATACAGCAAATGTTAGTATATTTCAAACTGTAAACAGAGCACATAATATTTTTTCATTATGTATCATCTTTATGGATCATACAGTCATATGCAAAAGTTTGGTCAAATGACATTTTGTTGATTTTTTAAGTGAACACATCCAATATGTAGAACACACCTCTACATATTTAATCCATAACTACTTAATTTAACATATTGGGGGAAATATCTTAAACTGGGCTTATTCATTTATTTATTTACTTATTTTACTTATATATGTTAATATAAGATAATAAATAGAAATGGTGTGGTAAAGCAATTAAAAATCTAATTTAAAAAGAAATTTGACTTGGGTGTTTTCTTGTTTTGCATATGACTGTAATCACTCTAAAATAATGCTGTGGTGACTTTGTTTTTTTCATTTTACAATGTTACTGTTACATAATGTAGTATAGCTACCTCTGTGCACTGTGCATTATGGATGTAACATTGCTCATGATCATTGCAAACATGCTGGATGTATTGTGCTGCATAAAGGCAGTCACTTAAGAGTATCCTCAAGAGAATGTCACAGCCTGCTGCTACTGAAGTGGGAAAGCTCATCTCACAACATGTAGGAGCAGTTTTAGTCACTATTCCAATATTCATTCATAGTTTTTGTACTTTGAAAATAAAGTATAACTGCACAACAGAGCAGTGGTTGCTTGAAAACAGTACATTTAGATCACTTGGGATCCTAAATGAAAAAAACGTTTTTCCAAGGCTTAAAAAATGCTGTATTTTCCTAAAATTGCAAGAGACTAATTTCCAATATTCCTGCTGAAGCCCACACAAAAAACTATGGTCTGTTTCTAGGAAATCAACAGCATAGAGCCCAACAGTAAACCCATTAGTTACTGCTTTAACTAACCTATACACTAGTTACATGACTGTAACAATGAATATATTTCAGCAGAGAAAATAAGAAATAAATATTTTATACCAGATATTTAGTTGCTATGGTACTGGATCAAAAATTACAGACAAATAGCAGCCCATCTAAGAAAGATACAACATTTTCAGACACTTGTGCTGCTTTGTGAAGATTTTTAGGTTGCTGAGGAGGCATTGCTTCAGGTGTATTAGCAGAATTGAATGGCACAATCCCACTGACTAAAAAAATGAAGGACATGCTCACAGCACTATTGCTCGAGTCACCACACAAAGAAGTACAATTAGTCAAGCTGTAGAATACTGCCTCATTGCTTCATGCATCAAATAGCAATTTAAAACAATCAATGTGACAGAATTCTCTGGTGTATCCAGGTATAGCTTACCTACCATTGTGCTTGCTCAGTGTTTAATTGTTCATGTATTTAGAATTGGTTTAACAGAGGCTTTTCAAATTATGCAGATTCTTTATTGAAAAAAAAAGATTGCAATTTTTTTTATATGTCCCAAAATTGGGACATTAGGAATGCAGTACATTGTTGGTGTATACCAGAGAAGAATGACCACTACCACTAAATTAAAAAAAAACAAACATTAAAAATACTCAGGAAACTCTACAGCAGGGGTGCTCAGTTTTTTGGCTTGCGAGGTACTTTTAAATTGACCAAGTCAAAAAGATCTACCAACAATAAAAATGCTAAATAAAATTACACTCGCACACGCACGCACACAGAGACAGAGAGAGAGAGAGAGAGAGAGAGAGAGAGGGTATACTTTATATTTAAAATATATATTGTTTACCTTGCACAGCAGCTTGAACATGTTTGGCTCAATGCAGTGATGTACATTTACGACCATCAACAGCCAGAGTTGCATAGTCCAGATATAATCCCCTCTCTTTTCAGTGTGTAGTCAGTGTTGTACTTTTTAATGAACAGTCTGATTTTGGTTTCTTACTTGGTCCAGCTCCTCCACTCGTTTTTACTCCCTTTCTTTAGAAGTAAATAAACCGTTAGCCGCTAACTAGGTGACTCTGCACTAGTTTTCCACTAGCGTGCGCGGTTGACTGAGCATGCACGGTGACGCTTGTTACAACAGATGATTGGCTGGACTGTATGTCAATCAACTGCCAAACGCCACAGTTGGGATGGATGATTGGCTCCATCTGTACTGCAGTGTTTTCTGTGGCTCATGGATCACTCGTTTTTACACTGTGTGTTGCTAAAAGTTTATGTTGAATGGCAACGTTCCGCGATCGACTAGCGAAGTCTTCGCGATCGACCGTAGCTCGCGATCGACGTATTGAGCACCCCTGCTCTACAGCATCTTTGTTGCTGCACCAACCTTTTGCACGCTGCCTAGTTTAGAAAAATCTGAGTCTGGGCCTAAGTCCAAATGGACACTTTCTAAATTTGTCTTTCTTGACGCCATGTAGCGTTTGCGACGGTTTGCTCTGTAGACCTCCAGCCGCTCTGCCTCAGCAGCAGGATCCTCTAAAACCCCTTCCCACCTCAGGCTCTCTTTTGCCTGGGTACCCACTTCTAATTTGTCCTCTTGAATTGGAATTAGGTCTTCATCAACAACAGGTGGTGTAGTTTTGCATTTCCTGCTCTTCCTGCTGCTCCTTTGTTTGGCGTGAACTTTGGCTTGGTTTGGGTCACCACTCTTCTGTCCACTAATCCAGTCTTCTGTATGGGGCTTCTCTGAAATACACCAAAACAAGTCAAATCAGATCGATTACAGCACAAATCAGACAAAGTGGATATTAACCATTAACCATCACAAATCTTTCTCTTTGGTCCAAAAATGAATTTTAATTTTGGCAGTTACAAGACACATGTTTATTATCGCATTCAATGGTGTGGTTTCAGCAGGCCTTCAAAAATTAAATGTGGTGCTCATCTACTGAGCCTTCAGAACTTCCTGAGCTCTAACTAAAAGTGTAGAAGAGTATTTAAAAGCAGCAGGTTCATTAAAAGTACTGCTTTAAACAAAAGTCAGACTAGTTTCACCTGTTTTCAGCATCAATGTCAAATGTTTTTATGCTTGGCAGATTGTAATATAGCAATCTTTGTACTACTCAGGAGCAGAAAGTTAATATTAGCCTAAGGATATTAGATATTATAGTGAATATAAACCTTATCTAGCTATCTATGGCTAATATTCACCAGGCTAAATCAGTATAAACAGAAACTATATGCTAGCTACAAACCTGAATCATCTGAGTTTGAAGGCGTGCTGGGTGGTCCTCTCTTCTTCAGCTCAGATGTCGCTTTATTTTTTTCTTTTTCTTTATTTCTTCTCTTCTTTTTACCTTCTTTTGGAATGAGACGGTTTTCCGCAGACTCGGGGACTTTTTTGCGACCCGCCGAAGTGGCCATGGTGTAGTCTACAGCTTGTTCACGTCCTCACGGTGATTTTACACACATATGTCACCTCATAGTTTGGGTTTAAACTGAGGGAACTAAAGCACTCGCTAACCCCCAAATGCTACAGTGCTAGTCTGCTCTGCTTTAGGCTTTCTGTCTCGGTAAACACGGTTGGCTTAAATGCCCATGAGATCTCGTAAGAAGAACTGTAAAATAGATTATAAATGTTAAAATAGTAAAGTTTTGTTATATCTGCCCTGCGCTGCACTCACACTCACGAAAAGACGCTGATCCGAGCGCAAAAATAAAGCTGAAAATCTCTGAGCGGTCGAAAGGGGCGAGGTGACGCCAAAATGTCTCCATGGAAACTGAGCTCCGCCCCTTACTTCTTCCGGGAGGCTTCGACTGGTTTACCCACGTGTTTTTTTTGCCAGGCCTGCGTTCAGACAACCCCCAGAGATGCTGGGCTTATTTTATTTATTTATTTATTTTTTATTGATGCTGGGCATATGTAGCAGCGTGGATTCTGTGACACGCATACACTGATCAGTCATAATATTAACACCACCTGCCTCTTATTATGTAGATCACCGTTATGTGATCACCCAGTGATTGTGGCTTCCCTATTGATTCTCTTTTGAATGTGTGGTTCATTTGGAGAGATGTACACTAAAGTGGGAGTATAACTGGCAAACTTGATGGTTTAGGTTGATGCCAGGATGGCCAAACAAATGAGGACAAGTAATAGGGACTATATTCGATTTTTAGGAATTGTTTTAAAACTACAGTAGCTAGAAGAGGACAGAAGAAACCTGAGCAATGGGACCCCACTTGTGTAGTGACCACATTTTTTCAGACACAGAATGCAAAACTTTCTAAACATTAGCCTAATGTTTATTAAAAATGTGTTTCTGACTGCTATGGCTTTTGCTAGGCTAACAAATGCTAAGGACGCCTGATTCACACTAAAATACTGCAGGACATTTTCAGCCATTGAACTGTGGAATCAGCATGGAGCAAAAGTGGGATTACATGGATTATATTGCTAGAATTATTATAGCATATATAAATGCATAGCTGCATTTTTCATATACTGTACATGACACTGACTGCTGCTTCGGCTGACATTAACTGCAGCTGGTTTCAGACACTTGCACACACTTTTATAGTTCACATACTTGTATGTAGTTGGGGACACAGCATAAGATAAACAGATTTCAGGTCTGAATGACTACAGTCCTGTCTCATTAACTTCTGTCGTTATGAAGGCCTTTAAACGACTGATGCCGATCCACCAGAAGAACATTACAGAACTCTTGTTGGACGTACTGCAGTTTGCCTACAGTAGGAGACAGGTCAGTGGACGAAGCCATCAGCATGGGCTTGCACCACATCCTGCAACACCTCATATGCTAGGATCCTGTTTGTGGGCTTCAGCTCAGCGTTCAACAGCATTGTTCCAGAAATGCTTTCCACTCTGCTCTCTGTGCCCTCTGCCACCTGTTAGTAGATCATCAGCCTCCTGACAGGTAAGAAACAGCAGGTGAGGCTGAGAAACATCACTTCTAGAGAGCAACTAACAAACATTGGTCTCCCACAAGTTTGTGTCCTGTCCCCATTGCTCTTTAGTCTCTACAGCAACAATTGCACATCCAGGAACCCAGCTGTCACACTTGGAGCTTAACACCCTCAAAACTATGGAGATGACTGTGGACTTTAGGAGACAACCCTCTGATCTACTCCCCCTTAGTAGGGGGAGTATGAATGCGGAGTGCTTCGACTTTTTGGAGACCGCAATCTCCTGAGACCTGAAGTGGGAGGCTAACACCAACCTCATACTCAAAAAGACTTAGCAGAGGATGTACTTCCTTCAGCCAAGAAAGTTTGGCCTGCATTGGTGGTGATGTGCCTATTCTACACTGCAGTCACTGAATCTGTTCTGTGTGCGTCAATCACTGTCTGGATTGAGGCAGCCACGAAACAGGACAAGGACAGACTGCAACACACAGTGAGGACAGCAGAAAAATCATTGGTGCCCCACCGCCTACCCTACAAAAACTGTACTCCTTAAGAAAAAGAAAGCGGCCCTAGAAGATCATATCAGAGTCATTTCACCTTGATAATGTCCTTTTCCAGCTCCTCCCCTCGGGCAAATGCTACAGGTTGTTGCTCATAAAGACTGTCATACACAGGGGCGGGTCCTTTTTCCAGGCCATAACTCTCATCAACAGCTGACAGTACAGCTCCCACCACCGCCCACAACCATCTTCCCTGTCTAATCTCTACATCCCACACCACACACTGTATATATTGTATCATATATTGCCTGTACATGGATTACTGCTTACCGTACAATTTATAACATATACTTATACTGTATATTCTATATATGCTGTATATTGTACAGTATGCTGTAGATGTACCGTATATTGAACACAATTTACACTGTAGATATACTGTATATTGCATATCATTATTGTACATTGTATATAAACACGTGTATAAAAGTAAATGCTCTATGGATAACTGTACATACAGTATCTCACAAAAGTGAATACACCCCTCACATTTTTGTAAATATTATTGTATTTCCCCAATGATAAACCATGGCTTATACATTGATATTGCAAACCTGGTATTGGGTGTGTCTTGCTTAAATGGGGCGGCTAAAAACATGAAAACACATTCACTAAAAGTATAAATCAGTGCACAAAAAGACGACATCCCCAAATGATTAGTTGAATTTAAATGTACTGTTTACTACAGCAATGAACAGTTCAAAAAGCAATGCAAAACAAAGATCAGTGATGGGTCAGTATAAAACAAGAAACATGTAAAGAGTCGTAAAAACGACCGTGCTCAGAGGCCCGCTAGCTCAGCTTCATGGCAGCTCAGGGTAGCTATGCAACCTCAAATGCAGATCTGAATCAGCCTGCTCAGAGACTCACTCGGAGGTAGAGTTCCATTTTGGGACCCATGACTTTTTTATTTATGTTTTCTCTCAGCACAGAGCATAATTTCTATTCCCCATTCCCATTTGCAAGCTGCTCCAACATGCGCTGCTGACCCGCACTCTCTTGCTAACAGGCTACAACCTTCCGCTAAAAACAATGCTCTTTCCACTATTTTTTTCCATTACCCACCCATTATCCGCTCCGCACACTACACAGTCCATAATACATTGCTCCCCATGAAACCGTCACTTTCCACTGAAAACTGGAAAAACAAGTTGCTGGATTTAGCATCGGTTAGCAGTTAGCCTAGCCACCATGATAGTCCTCAATGCACCAAAATACGTAGAGATATTGCAAAGTAAAAGCAGTTGTAGAGTTGATCTAAATGCAGCCTATGATTAGCTTTACTAAGAATAATCTCACAATCTGGTTGTCATATTCTGGCAAAAGAAAAAAACAAACTTGTCTTTGAAGCTAGAAAATGGCTCTGCACTGCTCTATCATGCAGCAATGTCAATCATCAGTCTACATGTAAATTCTTCAGTATAAACTTACCTTTTTTCAAATCCTTCAAAATCAGATTTCTAAGCGTTGTCAATGGCAACCTGTGCTGCTTTGCTGTCGCTGATGTTGGACAACATGTTCGTCTCTGATATTGCAGAGGTGGCTTGGAGCTTAAATTCTGTACCGTAGTCCTTCAATTGCCTCATAATATCAGTAAATTCCAAATTTGATACATTTCTTTGTTTATGCTCAGCTATGGTATAATGTCACTACTGGTATAGAGCTACAAAGGCTTCCAGGTCAAGTATACTCACTTTCATTGCCAGCAGTTTAGACATTAATGGCTGTGTTGAGTTATTTTGAGGGGATTACACTGTTATACAAGCTGTACACTGACTACTTTACATTGTATCAAAGTGTCATACCTTCAGTATTGTCTCGTTAAAATATATAATAAAATATGTAAAAAATGTGAGGGGTGTACTCACTTTTGTGAGATACTGTACATGGTGTACTGTAATGCATATTGTACACTGTACATTGTACTGCACCTCACAAGCATACACTATTGTACCCACAATACCCCACACACTTTACACATGCTTCTGTATTCTATTATTGTCATATTTCTCCTGTTATTCTTTTGTTAATTGTTTGTAATGTACAACTTATTCATTTAATTACTAAGGAGACACTATTGACTGGGAACAAATTCCTTGTGTGTGCAAACATACTTGGCTAATAAACTGATTCTGATTGTAAGGTTCTAAATATATTCCAAATTTGGAATGCACACTTTTGGTGAGATTCACTAATGCTATTTTTTAATGTTGGAATGCTGTTCTTTCTTCTTGTTTAAATAACCTTCTTGTTTTTTCTATTCCCTATTATTAATTCATAAATGTCAGTTTTGTACAAATCAAATTAATATAATCTCGAGGTGTGAAGAATGAGACTTATTTTGTTACCTTTAATTAAACTATTACTATTAACAACACTATATGATTGACAATGCATGATTGTCAATACTCAAGTGTTTTTTTATTTATAGCTAAATGATTTATTAAACATTTGATCTGTTTACTTAACTCTTTAGCTAATTCAGATTAACATGGATTATTCTTGTCATTTATGTACACGCTTGTGTACAAACACATCATATGCACCTTTGTAATGACCATTTCACCATAGTTTTGTTCACAATTCCATATTTTCTATGCCAACAATTTTTGACCAATTAACAAATTATCTATTTGCATTGAAGAGCAACATAATAAGGATGCACTTACTTTTTTCAAATTGTGAACTGGTGACACATAGCACATAATATTCCAGTTCAAAATCCCACATTGTATCTCTTTTTCTATATAAAAATATACTAAAAATGTTCTTTATGAAGTGTGTTGCCCAGTGTGGAAATCTGTGAACTGTGTAGTATGTAGACCCAAGACCATACATTTGTTAAAAAATTATTAATAAGACCTTCAACACCTGATCTTGGCTCAGAAACTGTTCCTATACTTAGAACAGGACCATTAGTTCAAGCACTGTGCTGAAACATTACTTGTGTCAGGAAGCCAAATTTAGCAGCAGTCATAAAGGTTACAGTCGAGCCTACAAACTCAGCAGGCAAACTGCAGGAAAAATCTAGAAATAATGCCCATGATATTTTACATTTGAATTACAGTTTGTGTGTATGTGTTTTTTAGGCCTAAAAGGTGAAGAAAAATTAAAAAGTAAAAAAAATAAAAATAAAAAAGGTTGATGCCAACTGTTTATTTGTTTTTATTATATGGTGTGTGCTTGTCTTTAGTTTCTCCTGGGTAATGGGTGTGATCTGGTCTAATCTTAGCTCCTATATGACGTGTCCTTTGCAGCTAACTTCTTTGTAAGCAGAGAGGGGGAAAGACATGGCGGCCAAGCCTGTGGGGAATCCAAGGCAAAGGCACAGGTTATTTTTATCCCCAGTTTTGGGATGGGGATGCCCCTAATCCAGTTGACCTATCCACGCTTCAGCTACAAATGCACTTTTTGTAGCAACCGTTACAAGACTGGACAAGCTTTACAGAGTGCTCACAAAAACCCTGCTCCACCTAATGACTTTAGAGTTTAGAGTCAATACATTATATTAGGCTTTCAGTTTAAAATGCTTTACTATGGAGCTGGACTGTATTGCTGTGGACAACTGATACAGGCTGGAAACTTAGCTTGATTTATGCTAATGCACATTTTTTCATTTATTAACACTCTAAATTGAGATATTTCACAGTGCGTTTCCTTAGGAGGTTTAATAACGTGAAAGTTTTTTTTTTGTCTTTGTTAACACACCACAGCACCACAACAAAATGTGACCTCTGCATTTAACCCATCACACGTGCACATTTAACTTATCTGCTGTTGTGCACAATGATATTCTGAGCACTTTAGTCAATAAATCTTGTGAATAATGACGCTTATGATCAGTCTTTCTATTTGGCACAACAGATAATCCAGCTTTTGTTGTTGATTTAAGTTAGACCTAAAGCATATAAAAAGCATCCGCAGCACAGGTTGATTAATAGCTTATTATCAGTGTAGATTTATGATTATCATTTAAGGAAATGTACATTATATAAACTGCCCCTTACATTACTTTTTCATCTCTTCCATTCACAAAACTCAGAAAATTACAAATGCTAACAATAATAATACAGTGAGTTTCCCTCTAATACCCTTGTAATGATCAGAGTAGAGTTGTCTTTATAGGCCTTATAGATCTTTAGAGAAGACCTATTGATTTCTGTGAAATAAAAAATAAAAAATAAAAAATGTGACTATTTGCCATTGTGAACACATCTCATTATACAATGTGCACCACAACAAAATGTGAGCTCTTTATCTAACCCATCCACACGTGGAGGAGTGGGCAGGTTCTCCTAACCACTAGGGCACCACTCCCTGCAAACGTGTGTATTTTTAGTGTTTTGGGTTTTTTTCTTTTTTGATTAATTTCATTCATTTTTCACATAATCATCACGCCTGCTTTGGATTAACTGGGAAAATATTGTAATTCTCTCATTTCATGGTAAAATTTTGGTTGGAACTGATGTTTTTAATACATTGAGATAATCAAAACATCATGTTGAATCCTTTCAAGAAGAGGTCAGGTTACCAAAGTGATTTCAAAGTTTTTATTAGACAGAGAGAAAAATTACAGTTACAAGTTAAAAGTTTGTGGAAAGTCAAAAAGTTTTGGGATCCCAGAGAGAGAGAGAGGGATAAAGCATGATTCAGATTTGTCCAATGGGGAGTTGGACACCAGACTGAATTTTGTCCGGAAAATGTCAATGTTAATGAGCATGTCAATGGGTGTGTCAATGGGCATGTCAATGGGTGTGTCAATGGGTGTGTCAATGGGTGTGTTCAGAGCCATGTGACACAACGCATGTTTGACGTTTGTTGACGTGTTTAAGGGACGTATGTTTGACGCATGCTTCTGTTTTGTGCATGTGTGTGTGTGAGAGATGTGTGTGCTCTTATCTGCTGTATCTGTGTTTAATGGCCCTTTGTGTCCTTGAGGGGAACATTTTGTTTATGATAAGCTGTGCTGTGTTGTGTTGGAGAGAATTTATGTCAAAGGGCCTTAGAGATGTTTCTTAGGGCCTATGTGACACCATATTTTAACCAGTTATGTGACCCCATAATCAACAGAACCCTTTTCCTCCAGGATTTCTTTGACTGTGGTAGACACCAAGCAAGTGAGCTCTACTAAAAACATAAGTAACTGACAGTGAAATCAACCAATCCTGTTTTGATTAACAGTGGGTGGAACCAATTGTGTGAGAAAAGACATGCGATTGCTTGTGAACATGTGTTAATCTAACCGGTTCGAAAAACAGCTGCAGCAGCTCTGTGCCTGGGTCTTTACTGGAAGAATCACTGTAAAATAGCTACAACACATACATTAAAATGTCTAACAAGCTATCTTTAAAAGTCTGCAACTATGTAAATTCTTGTTAGCGCAGTGCTAACAAACTAGTAATGTCCTGTGTCCTGTGTGTGTGTGTGTGTGTGTGTGTGTGTGTGTGTGTGTGTGTGTGTGTGTGTGTGTGTGTGTGTGTGTG